>QLTV01003976.1:127518-142942 GCA_003457575.1 Thermophis baileyi
GGGTGGGGGGGGTAGCATTTATGAGATCTTTTCCCCCCACCTTTTTTTTGGTGTTCTGTTTTTTTTTTTTTTTTGTGTTCTGATTTTTTTTTTTTTTTTTGCCAATGTGTAAGACAGAGCATTTGTTGGTTGAGATTTGGAGTTGCCAATTGTTTGACCATTCTGACACATAGTCAAGGTCTTTTTGTAGGGCAGCAGCATTGTCGGTGGTGTTGAATAGTTTTACATCATCAGCGAAGAGAACGCAGTTGCTTATAATATGATCGCAAAGGTCATTTATGTAAAGTATAAAGAGTTTGGGTCCTAAAACGCTGCCTTGGGGGACACTGCTGTTAAAAGATGCAGGGTTTGATAGGGCGCTCCATATTTTGACTACTTGTTGCCTGTTTGACAGGAACACAGCTATCCACTTATGCAGGGATCCAGAAATGCCATAAGATTTTAGTTTTAGAAGTATTTTGTTATGTACCACTGAATCAAAGGCTTTACAGAAGTCTATGTAAATTGTGTCTATTGATTTGCCCTGGTCGAGTTGTGTAGTCCATATGTTTTTGCAGTGTAGGAGTTGCAGATTACAGGACAACTTTTTTCTGAAACCAAATTGTTTGTTAGAGAGTAGGTTGTTTGTCTCTAAGTGGAGGGTAATGGATATTCCACAATATACAGTATTGCAGTCTATATTGGAGGTGGTGCCCCTTTGAGAACTGTATGCCACAAAATTTCATTTTAATGTATGCCGATTAGTGTACATTTAAAGTGACAATAAAGTTATTCTAAGTTCTCTAAGTTTTAAGTTCTCAATGGAAGGTTGGACAAGATGGCCACAAAGGAAAAGGAGGAGATTGAAAAGATATTGTCCCCCAAACCAGCTCATTGACCTCATGATGTGGATTGTGACACAGGCCTTAAATGCTACATATTCATCTAAATCCAAGAAGAGCAGGAGGAAGGCTAAGAATTTATTCGATGTTAGGAAGATACAGCTGTCATATACCCAATAAGAAGTATATAGACAGTCATACATATTTCCGCTATATTTGAGAGTAAATGTGATGATTTCAGGATGACTTCTTTTTGTGAATAGGAACTCCTTGCAAGTTCCTTTTTAAGAAGATAAGAAAAGTTCTTCTGGATCAAGCCAGTGCCTGGTCTTCATGTCAAAATGACTAGCCAGATACATCTGGAGTGTCCATAAGCGTATGAGATATCCCAACTTCTCACTGGGTGTTTATGCCCAACCTCACCCGTCTTCCTTACACCACATCCATGAGAGTGTCAACCATACCATTCTGTAGGAATTCTTTTCTGGAAATCTTACCAGGCTGTACTTTAGCTCCTCTCTTGTTTAACTTCTACATCATAATTTAGTTAACCAGTTGCATAATCCAGATTATCCTCATCCAAACCTGGCTGGAGGTGTTTCCCTGCTCTCCTTACATGGATGATGCTAAGATCTAACAAAGAACCCCAATTTCAGATAAACTAACATACAACTAAAATAATGGCATTTTTTTTACAGTCCCCCCTCACAATTATTTCTGGCATATCAGCAAGATTTCATTGCACAAGTGTCATGTTTAAAATATCTTGGGGGACATTTCAGGACTCAAGTAAGCTAAGGACACAGGACAGATATGATAGCGCAACTGCTCAAAAGAGCTCAGTGACCATCTTGCAATTCTACCCTAAAAGGATAGAGGATACCATTGTCCAGCCACACTTTACATTTTTTTCCCCAAGCAAAATCATTGGCTTACTCATGCATGGAGAAAATCTTGGACCATTTTCTAGGTTTGGCCTATCGGAAATTCCTCTATCTCACATTTCCACATTTTTTCTGGCCGTGAGGTGCTCCTTTGTATTCAGCTCTGGCCTCAAAATGATAATGTAGCACTTGGGGATGAAGATGCAGCCCAGCAGACCAGCATTGGAGGTCAGGATTGAGAAAACCTGCACAGCCACCATGTATTTCCCTTTGGTGCTCAGGTAGGTGGGCACAAAAGTTAACCAGACACTGCAGAAGACCAGCATGCTGAAGGTGATCAGCTTGGCTTCGTTGAAGGCCCCAGGCAGATTCCTGGCCAGGAATGCTACTGTGAAGCAGATGGCAGCCAGGAAGCCCAGGTAGCTGAGGGTGATATAGAACATGACATCAGAACCCTCATTACATTGCAGGATGATCACTCCAGGCTGAGAGTGGAGGTCAGAGTCAGGAAATGGGGGAGATACTCCCAGCCAGATGGAGCAGATGATAAGTTGGACAGCAGAACAAGAAAGGATGATGGAGTTGGCCAAGCTCTTCCCCAACCATCTCTTCACTCAGTTGCCTGGTTTTGTGGCCAGGAAAGCCAGCACCACAGTAATCGTTTTGGCCAAGAGAGAAGAAATGGCAACTGAGAAGATGATGCTGAAAACTGTTTGTCGGAGAAGGCAAGTGGATTTCCTTGGTTGACCAATGAAGAGAAAAGGAGACAAGAAACAAACCAGGAGGGAGATCAGGAGGATGTAGGAGAGGTCTCGGTTGTTGGCTTTGACAATGGGAGTTTCTCTGTATTTAATGAATATGATTAAGAGAAGGCTTGTGGTTAGGAACAAGAGTAGTGCAAAAGAGGCCAGGATGATGCCCAAATGCTCTTCATAAGACAAGAAGGATTGAACTTTGGGGATACATTGGACTCGGTCCTTATTTGGATATTTATTATCTGGACACTTGGTGCATTTTTCTGTATCTGAGAAAAACAAACAAACAGTATTTCTTTAATATTTCTTTAGCATTTTCACAAAAGCATTTGTTAGCGGTAGAACCAAAATTTTTTAAAATATTAAGAAATATATACAGTAACCTCTCTCTCTCTCTCTCTCTCTCTCTCTCCACACACACTGCTAAGGTCTATCAAATTGGAGGAAGTCCTAGGAGATGAATAATTTCCTCTGTAATGTGCAGAACCCTCATAGAAAGCTACATTTTAAAAACCCTCCCTTTTCACAACCATGTATTCCCTTAATTCAGGATAAAGTTAGGGTGACTGGATGGAGCTGAGCATTTACTGGCCGGATGCCCTTCCTGACGCCATGTGTAGTTCGCAGCAGATATATTTTCTTTGCTCCCTCGCAGAGAGAAACATCTGCTGCTACCTAGGATTGAACTCTCAGGCTTTCAAGTGGGAGGCGAGCATCTTCACCACTAGGCCATCATGCCGCTCATTCATAGGAAGCACAATTATTAAAGATATTTGCCTAGTAAGATTAACTGATTCATTATTGTTTTTTTTAACCACTAATAATGTAGCTTCATAGGAAACTTCATTATTAGTGATAAAAAATGAATCAATCCTTCTAGGCAAACATCCTGAGTTGTTTCAGATGGCACTTATTAATATCTGGATCCAGAGGTTGTTTCTCTTGAAAAATCTAGTTGGCTGTAAGATAGAGCTAGTCCTACAAATAATTTGGAATGGCTACTGTAGGAGTGGTACTTTGTGTGTAATCAGGTGCTCCCATAAACTGTCCACATTAGTCATTGTGGACCAGCAACACCTCCTCAATGTTTCTCAAGGAAAGGCCCATGTACAATGTGTTGCAATAATCCTTCCTGGAGGTGGACCTAAAACAATTACCGTATTTTTCGGACTATAAGATGCACTGGTGTATAAGACGCACCAAGATTTTGAAGAGGTAAATAAATAAATAAAAGTTTTTGCCCTCTCCCAGCCCCCAGCAGCACTCTGCAGACCTCCCAAACTCTCTGCCCACCCCGTTTTTGCAAAAAATGGGCTGTTTTTTGCCTGTTTTTCACAAAAACGGGGGGCATTTTTGCCCTCCCCCAGCCCCCAGGATCACTCTGCAGACCTCCCAAACCCTCTGCCCACCCCATTTTTGCAAAAAAGGGCCATTTTTCACCCGTTTTTTGCAAAAATTGGGACGTTTTTGCCCTCCCCCAGCCCCCAGGAGCACTCTACAGACCTTCCAAACCTTCTGTGCACCCTGTTTTTGCAAAAAATGGGCCATTTGTCACCCATTTTTCACAAAAACGGGGGCATTTTTGCCCTACCCCAGTCCCCAGGAGCACTCTGCAGACCTCCCAAACCTTCTGCGCACCCCGTTTTTGTGTGGGGTGAGGCTTCGGGAGGCCAAAAATGGCTGTATTTGGTATATAAGACGCACCAACATTTCCACCCTCTTTTAGGGGGGAAAAAGGTGCGTCTTATACTCCGAAAAATACGGTATTCAAGTTTCGAAGAACTCAGATGTTCCTAGAGATATAAAAGTGGAAGATCACATTCAAAATAAAAAGCAGAAGAGATATTTTCTCTGGCTGTAATAAAGCTTCCTCAATATGTCACATCCTCCTGTCTCTATCCCATTTCTCCTTTAAGTTTTTTTAAAAAAACTATTCCTCCCTATAGATCACAGGTGTCAAACTCATGGCGTCATGTCACGTATTGTGACATTTTTTCCCCTTCATGGAGCTGAGGAAGGTGTGGCCTGCACATGACGCATCCAGCCAGTTTGACACCACTGCTATAGATCATAAATTGTACAGTTTGAAAATTAACAAGAAAGCAGCTGAGCTTCAAACTGTCTTTTAACTTGTGGTTGCATGAAAATCCTCTGGATGAATCCACTTCCACAAGGCCTGCCCTTTTCTCTGGTGTCACCCACCTTCCTGAGTGGAGATGGTCCCCTCTGGACAAGGAACACAGTCATAGCAGCAAACTGGCTCTCCTTCCCGAGTCCGCTTGACAAATCCAGGGTGACATTTTCCCACACATTTGGACTGAGGAGGAGACTAAGCAGAAAAACAAAGAATTCCAAAAGAAAATATGTTAACAGTAACCATCCTGACATGCCGACATGCTCTTGAAGTAAGACTAAAAGGGGAGTGCACAGTTTCTAGAACTATAATGATACGAGATAGAGGTGAGGTGATGAAAACATATCCCTCAAAAAGGGTAACTCAGCCATCGTTTGCTGCACCACGTGGGACATGTGTATAAACTCTGGGTCAGAAAGAGATATTTCTAAGGCCCAGCTAGGCATCCAAAAAAATGTTCCTTTCTGCTGAAGAACTACAACTAGGTAAAAACAAGTAGCACAGAAAAAGAAACCCATTTTGTTGTTAGATAAACTTGGAGCCTCCTTTTATTTCAAAATGCTTGAGGCAGGTAACAATCAAGATGAACAATTTGCATTTTCAGATGAGGTGCCCTCTTACAATACTGCCTAGCCGGAATCTAGGCAGTATTTCCTTTCAAGTTATCTCTTATTACTTCAAATATCAGGAAGGGCTTTTCTCTGAGTCAAAGCAATGTTTCAATGCTTCAGTTTTCTGGGTCAGGGCATTATCTCTCATCCAACCATGATTCCATGTGAACATAAATTCTTGGACTTCCTTCATAGGTGCAGAAGGCCTTTTGCACTATCCCAGTGGGGTGAAAAATTGGACTAGATAACTCTGGCCAGGTCTGGGTTTCTTAACAACTTCTTGCCCTGTCCTTTTATGGGACACTGGACCCAACCAGAACAAGGTGAATCCTAATTCCAAAGTTAATTTTCCATTGGGCAGCAGGTCCTCCATCCAGTGCTGATTCAATTTCATTGAATTCAGTCCAAACCTGAACTCAGGCCCTGGTCAACAAATGTGTTGACTTCTTTGCAATTTGTGGACAAGGAAGAAACAAACCTGAGGTTATCACTGAGCACTTGAGGGCCTCTCTTACCATTTTCATGCAGCTTCTCCATTTCAACACTAAACCATGGTGCATAGGCTTATCCCAATTTTTTTTTATTTGTCAAGCGTATATATGATTATGAACAAAGTATAAACAGAGTATAAACATGTTTGTGAATATATAAGTACAAGCATGGTTATGAGTACAAGAAATTTTACAAATATATGGGTACATTAGGACAGGGATGGTAGGCAACTGAAATGGATTGGAACCCTTTGCAAAATAGAGAAGGGACATCAATATTTGTCTCACCCTGTTGACCAACTTTAGCCGTGACAGATAATGTTCGATGATAATGAGTCTCTTTTTTTCAAAAGACAACAGTTTCTCCATGAAGGAACCCTCCTTGGTGAAAAACACCCAGCTCGTGATCTCCAGATCAGCTGATAAATCTCCATTTTGGTCCCAGTACAGTTCAAATTTGGAAAAATTGATGTACTCATTCTTCTCCAGAAAGGGATGGAACTAGAATGGGAACATCCATGAATTTTTAAAAATAGTCAACTTGGCAACTTATTCCTTTTTTGTCTGTTCTCAATTGAACCTTTCTTGTACAGTGATCTAACTTGCAGATATTCTTAGTTGGGAGAACACGTTTTACAACGATCTTCAAAGGTGAAAAAGAAAAGTTCAGCAAAATTTATCAATTATATATTGACGATATATGTATTGAAAAATATATAATTAACAAAATTTGTCATATAGGGAACATTCCAAAGCAGGTCAGAAATAAATTGGACAAACAAAGAGAATATTCATAGCCTCGTTGGGAAAAGACATAGTGATTATCAGAAAGCATAGATTTGTCACAAAGAAAGTTGCCAGAATAGCATAGAATAGAATAGAATTCTTTATTGGCCAAGTGTGATTGGACACACAAGGAATTTGTAGTTAATCTTCTAAGGTTAATCTTCTAACAGGTAGACCAAATGGGAAATAGAAACAATAAGCTAATTCTGTGTTGTTGATGTTGTTGTTGGTTTTTTTTTTTTTTTTTGTAAGGCTAAATTAAATAATATTTATTTATTTATCCAACTGGTATTCCGTTCGTCTCATGATGTGAATCACCACTGAATGTTTGAAGATACAAATGTCCCACCAACTCTTTTTAGAGCCTGAGAAATGTCTGAGTTTCTTTCTCTGCCCATTATTCATTTGTAGGCTCCTCTCCCCCTTCTCTGATTACACACTGTAATAGATTGTGGAAACGCTAGTGATATAATTTGATTTCAGCCAAGTATTAATGAACTAATTCCTGATGTGATGATTAGGAACCTAGTAAAATGAGGGTTATCAGGTGGCTCAGTGGCTAAGATGCTGAGCTTGTTGATCAAAAGGTCAGCGGTTCAGCGGTTCAAATCCCTAGCACCGCGTAACGGGGTGAGCTCCCGTTACTTATCACAGCTTCTGCCAACCTAGCAGTTCGAAAGCACATAAAAATGCAAGTAGAAAAATAGGGACCACCTTTGGTGGGAAGGTAACAGTGTTCCATGCGCCTTTGGTGTTTAGTCATGCCGGCCACATGATCATGGAGATGTCTTCGGACAGCGCTGGCTCTTCGGCTTTGAAACAGAGATGAGCACTGCCCCCTAGAGTCGGGAACGACTAGCACATATGTGCGAGGGGAACCGTTACCTTTACCTTTTAAAATGAGGGTTGGGTGGTATGATAATTAAGTGGATAAAACTGTCTTTAAAATTATATTTGTTTCAAAAATACAAAGCTTCTATAAAAGATTTATGATTTCCTGATGGAGAAAAGTGCTTAAATAAAATCAAATAGAAAATTATATGATTTTTAGCAACTAGTACTTGACAAAGTACGGTAGCTCATATAAGAACAAAACTATAAAAATAGCAACTACAATGCAGACCATTCATTAAGATTTCATTTTACTTTTCTCATATTATTTTATATGTACACTTCAGTGTTTATAATAAATTAATAGTATTTTAATTTGATTTTTTAATAATAATATAATTAATTTCATAATAATGCAATTAATGATTTGGATGAAAATGAATTGAATGACTGCCAATTGGCAGCTCACATCAAACTCACATCAAACTGTATCTAATGGTACATCTTGCAGAATTACAGAATTAGTGAATAATAGAGTTGGAAGGGACCTTGGAGATCTTCTAATCCAACCCCATGCTCAGGAAGGACATACCATTCCAGACATGTGGCTGTCCAGTCTCTTCTTAGAAACCTCCAGTGATGGAGCACCCACAACTTCTGGAGGCAAGCCATTCCATTGATTGATTATTTCTCTTTAGTTTTATGTTGGTTCTCCCCTTGATTAGTTTCCATCCATTGCTTCTTATCTTGCCTTTAAGTGCTTTGGAAAATAAGCTGACCCCCTTTTCTTTGTGACAGCCCTACAGATACTGGAACACTGCTACCATGTCATCCCTAGTCCTTCTTTTCATTAAGCTAGACATCTTAAATCAAGATGTAAAATTCAAAACACATCTTGATGTCTTATCAAAATAGACTGAATAAAACCTCCAAATGGAATTTAAAAGGGAGAGAAATACAAAATCTTCCACATAGAAAAGAAAAAAACTGAATGCAGACCAAGAAGGACGACGGATATCAAATTTGATAAGAATATTTGTGAATATCATTTTCACAAATAGTAGCTTAGAACTAAGGAGAAACTTAGAACTAAGGAGAAATTTCCTGACAGTTAGAACAATTAATCAGTGGAACAATTTGCCTCCAGAAGTTGTGAATGCTCCAACACTGGAAGTTTTTAAGAAGATGTTGGATAACCACTTGTCTGAAGTGGTGTAGGGTTTTCTGCCTAGGCAGGGGGGTTGACTAGAAGACCTCCAAGGTCCCTTCCAACTCTGTTATTCTATTCTAATATAGTTTATTGAAAACCAAATGTGAATCAGCAATATGATGATTATGGAAAGAAAGCATCTTATGCATCCATAAGAATCTCAGGAAGTGAATGTCAAGTAGAAGGTCTTAGTGAGCAGAAAAGCAGAAGGAATTTGGGAGCACATTTTCCAACCAACACAATCTCTTAGTTAGTGAAGGGAGGATACAATACTCTTTCAATAACACAAATTGTTACACAGAAGCTTAAGCTCTGCTTACCGCCATTCCAGAGTGTGGGACATCATAAGATAAACTCAGTTGGAAGATTGTGGTTGAATGAGAGGAAAAACTTCCCCAAAGGAGACACAGTTTCAGAGTTGAGCCAGTGAACCCGAGACTTTAAGTCTCCCCTTCACTGATTGTCTTTAATGCAAAGACTGAGCAGCTATCAGTCAGAGAAGTTTGAACTGGGATTCCTGCAGAAATGAGGGATTGAGCTATGTAGTCTAAGTGGTCCCCAATCTTTGTGGTTTGGTGGCCCAGTTGGGGGAGGAGATAGGAACTGGGCCACATGAGCGGAGGGCTGGCACACATATGTGTGCACACCACACCACCATTTGAATGAGTGGAGATACGTGTGTGCATGCATGCCAGCCTGGGTGTTGGGGAGCCCTGATCTAAGGTGATCCCTCAAATTTATGAAGGTAAATTTCTACAATGCTAATAGTAAAACCACACATACAAGATTTTGTTTAGAAATGCGTACATCTTTTAAAAATTTACCCTTGTTTCATATTAAACTATACTGTATCTGTCATAGTTCCCACTCTTTGGAATATTATGCCCTGAGTGATTAGATTGGCCAAACCTGTTGGCCTCTTGTAGCACAAGAAGGTTGAGATGGTTCCCCTCCTTCTCCTTTGGATTCCTTCTCAAAAGGAACTCAGTTGGATGGAACCTTGTTGGGACTTCATACCTGCCATGGCTGCAGTATTGAGGCCCCAAAACTGTCTGTGTCCCCCTTCCTTCTTCTCCTGGATCTGGAGGAATACGCAGCTTTCAAGGCATAAGCCAGAGTCTTAATGGCACTATAAAAACGGTGGAAATTCCTGGCTTTATGCAAGCTTCCTTTATTTTGGGTCTCAAATGGTGCCTTCTGAGTGCATCTTCTCCGGCCTTTGACAGAAAAGATGTGCTTTGAAAAGGAACAATGAAACATGTGCTCTCCAAGTGTATGCTCCACAAAGTAATAGTATACAAAGGCATCCGGCAATTGCCTTTTTTTCCTCACCAAACCAAGGGTCCATATCGTATTCACATATTTGAGAAGACTCATGTTGAGTGGAAATAGTCCGATGACCGTTGTGATCCACACTTTCCCTTCAATGGGTCCTGACAAACCATCAAATATTAATTGGAAAGTAAGAAGTCTGTCCCAAATGGCTTGATATTCTATGTAGTGAACATAGACGTTGACTTGTCTCCACTTAAAGAGGGCTTCCCTAAGGGGTGCTGTCGGTTGAGTTGTTGAGATTTGTTGTGATATAACAACACAAATCCCACTCCTGACAAGCAAAGGAGTAAAAGTCCTCATGAAATTTTCTCCATTCTCTGTGTCTGAAGCAAAGAGGCCAATCAAGGTCCATCCGAAATGCAGAAGCGCTTGGACAATTTCTGGGTAGAAGAATCCTTTTCTGGGGAACAGGGAGTGGTAAAATGGCAAATGACTTTTATCATGCAGTGACTCTGAAAATAATTCAAAATTCATCTAAAAAAGCAACAAAGAATATTGTGTTATATTTGGGATCTGATCAATTCCAAACTGTTAGCTATTAAAAAACCCAATTTGATTGTCATAAAAGGTAAAGGTTCCCCTCGCACATATGTGCTAGTCGTTCCCGACTCTAGGGCGCGGTGCTCATCTCCGTTTCAAAGCCAAAGAGCCAGCGCTGTCCGAAGACATCTCCATGGTCATGTGGCCGGCATGACTAAATGCTGAAGGCTTATTTTTCTACTTGCATTTTTTATGTGCTTTTGAACTGCTAGGTTGGCAGAAGCTGGGACAAGTAACGGGAGCTCACTCCGTTATGCAGCGCTAGGGATTTGAACCGCCAAACTGCCAACCTTTCTGATCGACAAGCTCAGCGTCTTAGCCACTGAGCCACCGCGTCCTTTTGGTTGTCATAAGCATATTCAAATAATTTACTGTAGATTAATCATTCATATGAAGTTACAAAATGTTTAAAAAAATAATAAAAAGAAAATAAAGTTAAAAGAATAAGAAAAAAAGAATGCAAATCATATTTCGTTATCACTCCTATTACTGACCACAATCGGACCCACATATGCAGATGTCAACAGAAATGTTTTGGTCAAAGAAAGAGCCAGATGATGTGTATGTTTTTTATTTTGGCCACAAAGGAAGTATTTTGTTTTCATATAAGGATCCCAATAGATCATTAATCTGCAGTTGAAGATACTGATCCCACTCAGACTCTGAATATCCCAGATTCTTTGTGTAGAAAAATCTTTCTAAGACATTCCCCAGCTGTACCAGAGACAGAAAGACCACAGCTCCTAGTATAATTTGTCAGTTGTACAATTCAAAAGGTCTTTAACTGTATTTTTTGTTGTTGTTCCAAAAGACAGAAGTTTGGAAGTTTGTCGGTTTCGATAACTTTAATTTTACACCAATAAATATATGTCCTGATTTTAGAAATAGAACATTTTATACACATTCCAAAACCAGCTGTGTAGTGCAAAGCTGAAGTACTTTTATCCAAACCCAAAATACTTCTCAGATGATGTGATTAGGTTTGTTCTAGTACTGATATATTTTAAGTCTTCTCTATACATCTCTATACATCCACCACAAAACATATTGGGAGTATGATAATAATTTGTCAGTAGCATATAAAAAGGTGCTATTACATATCAATCAGAATAGAGCTGGAAGGGACCTTGGAGGTCTTCTGGCCCAACCCCCTGATCAAGCAGGAGACCCTATACCATTTCAGACAGGTGACTGACAGTACCTTGTTGGTACCCCATTGCTTACTTCCCTCCATGTAGATGTAGTACCATTAAGGACAACTCGTTGAGTACGGTTTGTCAGCCAGTTACAAATCCATCTGGTGGTGATGCTGTCTATCCCACATTTTTCTAGCTTACCAAGAAGTAGTAATAGCAATAGTAGTTAGACTTATATACCACTTCACAGTGCTTTACAGCCCTCTCTAAGCAGTTTACAGAGTCAACATATTGCCCCCAACAATCTGGGTCCTCATTTTACCAACCTTGGAAGGATGGAAGGCTGAGTCAACCTTGAGCCTGGTGAGATTCGAATTGCCAAATTGCAGTCAACAGAAGTAGTCTGCAGTACTTTATTCTAACCACTGCACCACCACAGCTCTAGTAGGTTGTGGTCTTCTTTGTCAAATGCCTTGCTGAAGTCTAAGTATACTATGTCCACAGCATTTTGCTGGTCTACTAATTTAATCACTTTGTCAAAGAATGAAATAAGATTGGTTTGACATGATCTGTTTTTAACAAACCCATGCTGGCTACTAATTATGACTTTATTTGTTTCTAGATGTTCGCAGATCTGTTTTTTTTTCTTCAAGTATTTCCCCAAACACTGGTGTTAGGCTGTTTGATATGGTTTTTTTTTCTTTCCTTTTTTGAAGATGGGAACCACATCAGCTCTTTTCCAATCCTCTGGCAGTTCCCTGGTGCTCCAGAATTTTTTAAAGATATGGTACAATAGTTCTGAGATAACATCTGCTGATAATATATTTATCTCCTTAGTTATATGTGCATCAGGATCCTTCTATAGATCTGATAATTCATTAATGTCTAGACTGAATAAAAATGTTTCAAGTATGCACCCTTGTCTTACCCCTTGGTAAGTATCAATCCTACAACTTATGGCTCCTTTGAGCCCAAATCTACCTCTCAAAGAAGTGCATGTAGAAAATGGGTTTTGATCATGGTCAAAACTCTGGGTTCTTTCTTTAGAGCAATCAACATCCTCCTTAATATTTCTCTTTCTTCTGTCACATGCTGCACTAAGATCTACAAAGGCAAAGAACAATTGTTTCTGATGATTGACATATTTTGTAAATTGATGATTCAAGACAAAGCTATTGTCAGTAGAAGATTGATTTTGCGTAAGGTTTGCTTATTATTCTGCAGGGATATACTTGTCATCTACTCTCAACTCTACTCAAGAAGAACCTTAGCATATATTTTAGCCATAATATTTATAAGATGGATGGGCCTGTAATTGCTAGGGTCCTTTTTATTCCTATTTTAATATGTAGAAACTACTCATGCCATCTTCAGCCCAACTGGAAATGGTAAGAATTATTTATATGTGTAAGTGAACCTGCCAAAAGTGGGCCCCACCAATAGGAATATTTTTTTTAAACATTTCAGCTGGTAAAAAATTCCTCTCCAGGAGCTCTATTGCTCTTCAAGCCTATTATGATGAATTTCATCATTTTTGAGGTAAAAAAAAATAGTAGACATGTTGTTTGTATGCTTGTAATTTTTTTAAAATAGAAAGTGGTTAATTAACGCTGTGGTCCCTACACATTCATAAAACACATGTGTTTTATCAGCTCTGGGTAAGATAATCCATTTGGATTCTTTTCATGAAGCTGGGGTGTGGTTCAGGGGTGGGTTCTAACTTACCTCGCTGCTGGTTCGCTTCTTCCCACGCCGCATGGGCGCGCCTCATGGGTGTGCGCATGCGCAGTGCTGAAAAATCCAAAAAAATCCCCCCAAAAAAAGCCAAAAACAAGATGCACAGTGCTGGAAACTCGGTTTCTGCGCATGCGCAGAAGAAAAATAAATTTAAAAAATTCCCAAAAAATATTTCCCCCCCCCCCCAAAAAATAATAATCTAAAAAAAAGATGGCAGCATCCCCGGACCAGCACCGACCTAACAGGCTCCGTGACGTCACCAGTGGGTTGCTACCAGTTCAGGCAAACCGGTCCGAACCAGGAGGAACCCACCTCTGGTGTGGTTACCATTGAAAATATCACTATTTTTTTTTTAACAAACAAAACATGAGCTTACCATCTCTGCTGCACCATCCATTTGTATAGAAGACCTTTTGATTGTACATAGAGCCTCTCCTAACCTTCCCAAATGTGAAGAAGAAGTCCCAAAGCAATGGAGATGATACCATGAGAGGTTACCCCTTCTGGACTGTGGATCCCAATCCCTAACCATGACACCTAAAATGGCCATGGTGACAAGCAGCCCTTAATTTTCAAGGAGAAAATATGGTTGGATCTATCACTCATGCATCTACCATCACACAATAGATACAAACTTAATGTAAACCGCTCCAAACTCGACTGCAGAAAATACGACTTCAGCAACAGAGTGATCAATGCCTGGAATTCACTACCTGACTCTGTGGTTTCTTCCCCAAACCCCAAAAACTTTAACCTTAGACTGTCTACTGTCGACCTCACCCCATTCCTAAGAAGTCTGTAAGGGGCGTGCATAAGCACACCAGCGTGCCTACCGTCCCTGTCCTACTGTCCTATTGTCCTCATCTATCTGTATTCACTTTGATTATGTTTATGTTTATACCTATACCTGCTATCTTGTACATGTTTGACAAACAAATAAATAAATAAAATAAATAAATAAAACACACATACAAACCTGAGGGATTTTGTACGTGTCTCCTAATCTTGACACCTCAATCGTGATGTCATCAGCAGCTGCATCAACAAAAACCAAAATGTTGTCCTTCCTTCCACAGCTGTAGTTGGGAACATTGGCTTTTCCAGTTGAGAGCATGTCCAGCAAGGCCTCTGAAGTGCCAAGGGTGTTCAAATAGTTGTCATGGATGTTGTAGCCGAGTGTGAGATTTCCCAGATACTTTTTGTTGGCCACTTGAATATTAAAAATGTACCGTAGAAATATTTCTTTATCAGAAGGGTTACTAATTAAAAAAGTGTTTATGTTATCATGTTATCATAATCATCATCAGTAACAACAATAACAACATAATTTTTCAATTTAGTCCTCTTTGTCTCCACAAGCCTTCCAAGCCTTAAGCTAATATTGACCCAAAATCAAATGCAAATGATAGCCACCCATCACAATTTCCTTTTAATGAATGTTGGGAAGATGGGATTCAAATGGTTTTCCCACTATGGTTAAGAATCAAAAACACAGCTTCATTTGCAGAGTACTAATTTTTATCTGCCCAGTGATTAGGATTCAATGTCATTCAATCATTAAAACAGAACCATCATAATAGCAAGAGACTGTTTTATCAGTAATCCAGAAAATAAATTACACACACACATATATGTATTTGTGTGTGTGTGTATGTATGTGTGTGTATACACACACACACACACATGCATGCATGCATACATACATACACACATATAAAACTACTCTCTATTCCTATAAGTATTAGATATTGAATATGAATAAGGCAGAGCAATCCATTAACTGCAGAAAAAACAATTGCTACCAACCTGCCTTCCATTGAGGACCTGTATACTGCAAGAGTCAAAAAGAGGGCTGTGAAAATATTTACAGACCCCTCACATCCTGGACACAAACTGTTTCAACTCCTACCCTCAAAACGACGCTATAGGGCACTGCACACCAGAACAACTAGACACAAGAACAGTTTTTTCCCTGAATGCCATCACTCTGCTAAACAAATAATTTTTATTTGTCAACTATTTACTAAGTCTGCACTACTATTAATCTTCTCATTGTTCCCATCACCCAAGTCCTCCCACAAATGACTGTAACTTTGTTGCTTGTATCCTTACAATTTATATTCACTTGTTCCTTCTATTATTTGTTTGCTTAT
>QLTV01003976.1:160009-173019 GCA_003457575.1 Thermophis baileyi
CCGTATTTTCTGCAGTCAAGTTTGGAGCGGTTTACATTAAGTTTGTATCTATTGTGTGCTCATGTATGGTTGAAGCTGAAGTAGTCATTGACAGGTAGGACATTGTAGCAGATAAAGTTATGAACTACATTTAGATCTGTTCTAAGGCGACGTAGTTCTAAGTTGTCCAAGCCAAAAATTTCAAGCCTGGTGGCATAAGGGATTCTATTGTGAGTAGAGGAGTGGAGTACTCTTCTCGTGAAGTACCTCTGGACCTGCTCAATCGTATTAATGTCTGATATACAGTGTGGATTCCAGGCAGACGAGCTGTATTCAAGAATTGGTCTGGCAAAGGTTTTGTATGCCCTAGTTAGCAATACAATGTTACCGGAGAAGAAGCTTTGCAAAATTAGGTTAACAATTCTTAATGCCTTTTTGGCAATGCTGTTACAGTGAGCTCTGGGACTCATTTGAGATGAGTACTCCTAGGTCCTTGACAGAGTGAGAGTCGTCTATGAGGTCGTTTCCACCCAACTTGTATTTGGTATTCTGATTTTTATTTGTTGATTTTTTATATGTTGATAGGGATTTCCATGTTAATCTCGATTAGATTCTTTACATTGAGAAACATTCATACAATATTTATGCCACCTATCTCCTTTTGCAGATGGGGACTACAACCAAGAAATTAAAAGACGCTTGCTCCTGGGGAGGAAAGCTATGGCAAATCTAGGCAGCATACTAAAAAGCAGAGACATCACCTTGCCAAGAAAAGTGTGTATAGTCAAGGCTATGGTTTTCCCAGTTGCAATGTATGGCTGTGAAAGCTGCTCTTTAGAAGCCCAGATCCTGAAGATGAAACTCAAATACTTTAGCCACCTAATGAGAAGGAGGGACTCACTGGAGAAGAGCCTAATGCTGGGAAAGATTGAGGGCAAAAGAAGAAGGGGACGACAGAGAATGAGGTGGCTGGATGGAGTCACTTAAGCAGTAGGTATGAGCTTAAATGGACTCCAGAGGATGGTAGAGGACAGGAAGGCCTGGAGGAATGTTGTCCATGGGGTCATGATGGGTCGGACTTCGCAACTAACAACAACAATCTCCTTTTGATTCTGCATCATTTATTATTTTTTAAAAAAGTAAAACAAAAACAGAAAACTGGAAGAAATCCTGAATTGCCCCCAAATCCCCTTTCAAGCCCAAATTCCATCCACCAGGGGCTCAACATCCCTCTGTCTCAAAGTCTAGAAGAAGAGCAAGATCTTTCACAGCTTCTCGAAGGTCATCAGGGTGGGAGCCATCCTGAGCAGAAGAAACCTTCGAAGATCTTGGAGGGAATGGAAGTTCCTCACACCAAAGGAATCTTTAATCTTGTAGGCCTTCAACTGCAGTGTGGGGCTTTAACATCTTGAACTAACTTTTTTTTTAAAAAAAAATAGTTATTAATTCTCCAATTCTTCTACTTTCTTTTAGGTCTGTACCATTTTCTGAATAGAGATTTTTTTAGAACTATAACTGGATTTCTTTTTGATTGCAGCTGTAATTGCAGTTGTTTGTGTTTCACTATTTAATAAAAAAGAAAATAAAAGGGAATAGAGTGCAGCACTGCAGGCTACTGCAGCTGACTGCTAGCTGCAGTTCGGCGGTTCAAATCTCACCAGGCTCAAGGTTGACTCAGCCTTCCATCCTTCTGAGGTGGGTAAAATGAGGACCCAGATTGTTGGGGGCAATATGCTGACTCTGTGAACCGCTTAGAGAGGGCTGTAAAGCACTATGAAGCGGTATATAAGTCTAACTGCTATTGCTATAAGAAGTGAGAAGGCCCATTATTGATCATACCAAAGAATTTGGTAACCACTACTAAGTTTGAACGAGCATTAACAACATAATGTAGAAGAAAGTTTGTCATGAAGGTGGTTAAACTGAAGCTAGAGTGTTGGGTAAAAAAGAATAGTAGTGATTTATCTGTCAAGCCTGAAGCCGTCCTGGCTACGGCTGTTTCTTTTCTGTGGGGTTTCTCTTCTCAGGGCTTCAGGCTGGCACAGCTTGGAGCTGAAGGGGGGAGTGATAGATGGGGTTGTGTAGCCAGAACAGAATAGCTCTCTGGTGAGTCAGAGACATTCCAATGGCTAACCAGGCAACCAGCCAGTATCCAGATTGGACAATGTGATTTATTGTTTTGAGAAAACAGGAAACATTTTCTTTTAAGGTGGTGGAAAGCACGGAAATATTCAGAACTGGCTTTCCACCAGTTAGTGGCAAGATGATATCTCCAAATGAAGCTGTTCTTAGAGGAGTCAACCTGCCTCGGAGTTCTGTTTTGAAATGGCTTGGAATCTTGACATTATTTTTTAATCCATAACATAGGCAATTATAGCATTGGGAAAACCGCCATTTTATCCCTAATAATTGTAAATGTAATTTACTCTCCTCGTGATGATGCCGTCTTTCTCAATTTTATGGTAAGATTTTGTTTTGTTTTGTTTTGTTTTGTTTTGTTTTGTTTTGTTTTGTTTTGTTTTGTTTTGTTTTGTTTTGTTTTGTTTTGTTTTGTTTTGTTTTGTTTTGTTTTGTTTTGTTTTGTTTTGTTTTGTTTTTTTTTTTTTTTTTTTTTTTTGTTTTGTTTTGTTTTTTTTTGTTTTGTTTTTTTTTGTTTTGTTTTGTTTTGTTTTGTTTTGTTTTGTTTTGTTTTGTTTTGTTTTGTTTTGTTTTGTTTTGTTTTGTTTTGTTTTGTTTTGTTTTGTTTTTTCGGCTAAGGCAAGCAGCTCTTTCTCACAGATCCTTCAAAGACAATCTTTCTACTTATGGTAGCTGATGACCTTACTAAACATTGATTGATTGATATATATTTTTGACACATCACGTTTTGGGCACAACATAATATAAGTTTGCTTCTGGTAAGAAAATGCAATGGACCTTAAACAATTCCACAACTTGCAAAGAATTCACTCAGATGTTTCATGAAAGGTAAACGTGAAAAGACACCCAAATTAAAAGGCATCAGAGATATTTTCTTTGGCACCAATAAAGGTTTCCCAATCTGTCACACATCCTATCTCTTCTTAGCCCTTCCTTCTAGGTCATTTTGCTATTTACCCTTTTAGTAAGAAATTGTGGATTGGGAAAATAAAGAAATAAACGGCTGAGCTTCAATCTGTCTTTTTACTTGCACTTTCATGAATATGCTCTGAAGGAATCCATTTTCAGAAGGCCTGTCTCTGGTGTGACCCACCTTCCTGAGTTGAGATAGTCCCCTCTGGACAAGGAATGCAGTCATAGCAGCAAACTGGCTCTCCTTCTCGAGCCCGCTTGACAAATCCAGGATGACAATTTTCTCCACATCTGGACTGAGGCAGAGGCTAATCAGAAAAACAAGAATGCCAAAGAAAATATGTTAGGACTGATTGTCTATGAAAAGAGACATTCTTTGGATAGAACTTCACTTTCTTATTTCCTGAAGGCCTCTCAAGTAGAATGCAAATATATAATTTTCTTATAAATAAAGGCTATTGCAGGACATTGATATTCCTGGTCAAAGAATGAGGAGTCAAACGGACCCCATAGTTGCTAGGGTAGTAGTAAATAAAATTTCTGCTGGGCACTAAAGTTAGGAGCTGGAGGTGAAGTTATGAGAATGTATCCCTCAAAAAAAGGCTAGTAAGTCAAATTTTGCTGCAGTAAAAGGGATGTGAAATTTTTCCTATAGGAAAGTTATATGGTTAAGCATTCAATAAAAGGTCCTTTCTGTTCAAGAACTACAGTTCCAACCCTAAACATGAGCACTGGCCAATGACATTTCCTCCTTTGGCACTTGAGAGCCATGAACAAGAGAACTAGAAACTATCAGCACCACAGTCCCAAGCTTCCTGTGATCTCCCTCAGCAGTAGTGAAAATGTATGGCAGAAGGATAGCTCTGATTCATGCTCTATATGCACCCATGTTGGGCGTGGTTGAATCTTTGTAAAACAGTGCTCCAAGTTTTTGCACCTGCCAGCCAAGGGTACCTTGATCAATAATACTGAAACCTCCCAAGAAGTCTAAGAAAACCAGTGAAGTGTCATTTCCCATGTCCAGTACTGTATTCATCCCCTACAGTAGGTCATCCATCATGGTGCCCAGTCCTAGTCCAATTGAAATGGACCCTGATCACTATGTGTCCTCCTAATATTTCTCTAGACATTATTAAACAGTGAAAAGAAGCCAAGATTTTCCAGACCTTCTTCAGCTCCAACTCTGAGATATCATCCTGGTTGATGGTTAGTCTTTCTCTTTTAAGACTCCCCATGGTCATAATGTGTATGGTCTCAGTAGATAAAGGCACCCAGCTCTTAATGTTCAGGTCAGCTCCTATGTCTCCATTCTTGTCCAAATACAATTTTTCTTGGGAAATATTACAAAACACAGGAAGTTCCAGGAAGGGATGAAACTAGAATGGGGAAAAAAATCCAGGAAGGTAGACTTCTTATGTCACTTGGTCTTTTTACATATGGAAACTCTCAAATTTGTTTACAGTGTACTAATTCATTCATAGGAACATCAAAGACCTCCCCTGCCCCAAAACTCATGACTTTCTTGTCCATCTCATTTTATTCAGAGTTGGAAAATATTTATTAGAAAATATGAAGGCATAATGAGAACATGGTGAGAAGTTAGTACAGCCCAATCAAAAAAACCTCCAAAACCACTCCCTCCAACATTCCCAGAGCAAACCACTAGAATATAAACTGAGAGCAAACCCTACTCCTTACTAGCACTGAAGATGTTACCTAGTTGGGTAATGGAACATCTGCAAGAAAACAACGAAGCTCAGAGAGCACCAAGGACCCCTCATTTCAATCCTGAGCTACAAACTTTCTCCTTTATTGGCAAAACATCCCAAACAGGAGAGAAGAGTTGAGCCAGTAACCAGAGAAATTCAGGCTTCCTTTCACTGAAGATCTGAATGCAAAGACCAGGCAACCATTAATCCGAAATGTTTTAACTGAGATTGCTAAAGAAAAGAGGGATAAATGACTTCAGGGGCACTTTTTATGAAGGTAAAATTCTAGGATGCTAATCACAAAACCATACATAAAGCATTTCTAAACATAAATCCTTTTAAAAGTTAGAATACCTAAATAGCAAAACCTATGCAGAGACAGACACTTAAACCTTCCCACACATAAATACTTGCACTTCCTGGAAATACAGGCACAATGTAAAAAGACTCAAAGAGATAACCAATGATCTCTCATTGCCACCCGTTGGGCTCCCCAAAACCATTGAGCGGGAAGAATTGGATAAGCAGTGGGTCAAAAGGAAGAGCAGAAGGTGATGGAAGAGCAGAAGGAGGTGAAGAATGTTCTCCTCCCTTTTTATTTTTCAATTCCTGCTCAGAAGGAACTATGTTTGATGGATCCTTGTCAGGACCTCACACCTGCCATGGCTGCAGCCTTGTGGTCCCCAGCTTCTTTCTTCCCTCCTTCCTTCTCCTGGATCTGGAGGAATATGCAGCATTCAAGGTGTGGGCCAGAGTCTTAATGACACTGTAAACATAGGGATCATTACTCATCTGCTTTTCTTCCTCTTGGGACTCCAGTGGTGCTTTCTGTGTGCATCTTCTCCGGTTTTTGACACAAAAGATGTGCTTTGAGAAAGAACAGTTAAAGATCTTATCTTCAAACCGACGTTCCACAGAGATCTGACTTTGAAAAGCATCGTTCTTTTGCCTTTCTTTTTCCTCAGTATAAAAGATCCAAATACTATGAAGATGTTTCATCAGCAACAGATTTCCCATTGGGAATTTCCCCAATGTTGTGATCCAGACTTTCCCTTCAATAGGTCGTGGCAAACGATTCAGAGTCGAATGAACACGTCGAATTCCATCTCCAGGGGAGCCATATTCCAGAAAGTACACAAAGACATTGACTTGTCTCCATTTATAGAAGGGACCTCTGACAAGTGCTATACGTCTAGTCCTTGAGAGTCGTTGTGATATAACAACACAAATTCCATTCCTGACAAGCATAGGAGTCAAAGTCCTCATGAAATTATCTCCCTTCTCTGTGTCTGAAGCAAAGAGACCAATCAAGGTCCATCTGAAATGGAGGAGCATTTGGACAATTCCTGGATTGTGGACCCCCTCTTTGAGGGACATCCGGTGAGAAAAGGGGAAATGATTTTTATCACTCAGAGCTTCTGAAACAAGTTTATAGCTGATCTGAAATAAAAGGAAGAATATATCTGGTCAGATATATTTTATCAATCCATCTTGGTTCCCATAAACATATTTGTGTAGAACATTCAGTGGCATATGGATGATATCCTGGTTATTTTTTTTAATGTCCTGATTAATCTTAGTGGGTACAATGAGACTATAAGCCCTAATATTTTACAACTGTAGATAAGACAATTCATTGGGATTCTTTTCAGGAATTGGGGATATTTTTCACCATTGAAAATATTATTCTTTTGGGGAAGAATCATGGATTTAAAAAATCAGCTCCCATTTTTGCTGCATCTTCCTTTTCTACAGAAGACCCTTTGATAAGATTCTGCATCTCTCCTCACCCTTTTCATTTCTTGGACCTTCCCAGTGGGCAACCTCTTGTTGACAAAATCTGGCTCGCTTTGAAGATACAACAGAAGTTTATTAAGCATGAAAACAACAAACCTTGCACACCAGGCACCAACCAGAGGTGGGTTTATGCTGGTTCAGACCGGTTCTATAGAACCGGTCGTAACTTGGTGGCCTGGTCACTAGAACCGGCAGCGACCCAGGCCTGCCACGCCCCCAAGTCGGTTCTCTCGGCGGTGCCGTAGATGCCACCATCTTGGTTTTTGCTCCTGTGCATGCGCAGCAGCTTTGTTTTAGTACTGCGCATACGCGCCTCCCCCCCACGCGGTGTGTCCCTGAGCAAACCGGCAGTGAAGAAATCCGGAACCCACCCCTGGCCCCAACCACTGGCAGATTGCTGAGCAAAAGCAGAACCTTTCAATCTATCAATCCATTAATCAATCAGAATAGAGCTGGAAGGGACCTTGGAGGTCTTCTAGTTCTGTCCCCTGCTCAAGCAGGAGACCCTATACCTGTCAGGGTTCCAACCATTGCCCTAATTAAATCATGAGCCTCAAGCCGGGCTTCAAAGAAACCCATTTGTTTATTAGGAGCACCATGTCAGCACGAACCAAGTGAAGCCAATTCTGACCCCAGTTAGTGCCCACCTTGGCTCTGACCCTGTTTCCACCTCCCCTCCAAGGTGTGTTATCAGTCACATTCTCCAACAAAGCAATTTCGCGGTTTGTAAAAGTCACTCCCTCCGGCCACTGTTAGTAACCCCTGGAGATGTCCTTGACAGTTGCTGGCTATTTTGCATGTATTTTGTTATGACTGAGGTGCAAATTCCTTGATACAGCTGCGATGCTTGGTCCCCCCATCCCCCTGCCTATGGAAACTCGAGAGCAGGTCAGGAATGCTTTGCGAGTTGACAATACCATCTCAGACAAGTGAATGTCCAGTCTCTTCTTAAAAACCTCCAGTGATGGAGCACCTATAAGGCAGACTGTTCCACTGGTTAATTTGGCCTGTTTCACTTCAATGTCAATGTCAAAACAAAGAAAGAGGCAATCACAGTGTAACTTATCCCATGATGGTTGGAATTATTTTGATAAGCTCATTTGGGTGACCTTCTCATTCCTTATCCCTCCCTACTAGGTCCTCATGCCAGCCACACTATCTTTGAGGTATGTTGAGGTATAGAAGCTATTTAGTTTATGGCCCACCAATTCCTGTCTGATTCCAATTCCTATCTCCACCCAGGGAATCATTCCTTTCAAAGGATAACAGAATAACAGTTGGAAGGGACCTTGGTTGTCTTTGTCCAAACCCCTGCTCAATCAGGAGACCTTGTACCATTTCAGACAAGTGGCTGTCCAGTCTTTTCTGGAAAAGTTCCAGAGATGGAGCACCCACAATTTCTGAAGGCAAGTCATTTCACTGGTTAATCGTTCTCAGTGTCAGGAAATTTCTTCATAGTTCTAGGTTCAATCTCTCTTTTATAAGCTTCTATCCCTTGCTTCTTGTTCTGCCTACCTTGAATTCAGTGATGCCCCCATTGAGCTTCAAGGAACTTTTCAGGAATAGCAATAGCAATAGCACTTAGACTTATATACCACTTCACAGTGCTTTACAGCCCTCTCTAAGCGGTTTACAGAGTTAGCATATTGCCCCCAACAATCTGGGTCCTCATTTTACCGAGCTTGGAAGGATGGAAGGCTGAGTCAACCTTGAGCCTGGTGAGATTCGATCTGCCAAACTGCTGGCAGCCGGTGATCAGCAGAAGTAGCCTGCAGTACTGCACTCTAACCACTGCGCCACCGTGGCTCATTCCCACCATGTTTGTTTTTATATCTCGAAAAAGCAAAAACTTTTATGAGGCACATAAAACAGCCAATCTTTTGGCAGTTGAAATGTTGGCATAAGGATGGGAAAACCCAGATTCAGATCCGTCCTCAGCTACAGCTCCTCACTAAGTAACCAGTCATTGTCTCTCAGCCCAATCTAGCTCTGAGTTATGGTTATTAGGAAAAATTGGAAGAATGAATCTGGATAAAAGATAAAATAAATTATACAGTATGTCACAGAAGTGAGTACACCCCCTCACATTTTGTAAATATTTAAGTATATATTTTCATGTGACAACACTGAAGAAATGACACTTGGCTACAATGTAAAGTAGTGAGTATACAGCTTGTATAACAGTGTAAATGTGCTATCCCCTCAAAATAACGCAACACACAGCCATTAATGTCTAAACTGCTGGTAACAAAAGTGAGTACACCCTTAAGTGAAATTGTCCAAATGGGGCCCAAAGTGTCAATATTTTGCGTGGCCACCATTATTTTCCAGCACTGCCTTAACCCTCTTGGGCATAAGAGCTCACCAGAGCTTCACAGGTTGCCACTGGAGTCCTCTTCTACTCCTCCATGACGACGTCACGGAGCTGGTGGATGTTAGAGACCTTGCGCACCTACACCTTCTGTTTCAGGATGCCCCACAGATGCTCAATAGGGGTTAGGTCTGGAGACATGCTTGGCCAGTCCATCACCTTTACCCTCAGCTTCTTTAGCAAGGCAGTGGTTGTTTTGGAGGTGTGTTTGGTTGGACTCATCGGACCACAGGACATGGTTCCAGACATCCATGTCCTTAGTCTGCTTGTCTGCAGCAAACAATTTGTGGGCTTTCTTGTGCATTATTTTTAGAAGAGGCTTCCTGCTGGGATGACAGCCCTGCAGACCAATTTGATGCAATGTGTGGCGTATGGTCTGAGCACTGACAGGCTGACCCACCATCCCTTCAACCTTTGCAGCAATGCTGGCAGCACTCATACGTCTATTTTCCAAAGCCAACCTCTGGATATGA
Source organism: Thermophis baileyi (assembly GCA_003457575.1). Classification (NCBI taxonomy): domain Eukaryota; kingdom Metazoa; phylum Chordata; class Lepidosauria; order Squamata; family Dipsadidae; genus Thermophis; species Thermophis baileyi. The sequence continues at coordinate 169,390 of QLTV01003976.1, forward strand.
CGCTGAGCACGGGCACTCAACTTCTTTGGTCGACCATGGCTAGGCCTGTTCTGAGTGGAACCTGTCCTTTTAAACCACTGTATGGTCTTTGCCACCATGCTGCAGCTCAGTTTCAGGGTCTTGGCAATCTTCTAGGCCATCTTTATGTAGAGCAACAATTTGTTTTTTCAGATCCTCAGAGAGTTCATTGCCATGAGGTGCCATCTTGAACTTCCAATAACCAGTATGAGAGAGTGAGAGCGATAACACCAAATTTAACACACCTGCTCCCCCTTCACACCTGAGACCAGGGGTGGGTTCCTCCTGGTTTGGACCAGTTCGCCCGACCCGATAGCGGCCCGCTGGTGACGTCACAATGATGTCACCCAACCGGATCGGTCGGTGCTGGTCCGTGGGCGCCGCCATCTTTTTTTATTTATTTTTTTTAATTCCACCCCCCCTTCTGAGCATGTGCAGAAGTTCCAGCACTGTGCATGCAGTCACCATCTTTTCTTCGGCTTTGTTTTTGTGGATTTTTTGTTACTGCGCATGCTCATGCGTGCGCGCGCGCCCATGAGGCGTGTCCACGAAGCGCGCCCAGGCGGCATGGGAGGGAGTGAAGCAGCAGCGAGGTAAGTTGGAACCCACCCCTGCCTGAGACCTTGTACCACTAACAAGTCACATGACACCAGGGAGGGAAAACGGCTACTTGGGCCTCATTTGGACATTATCACTTAGGCGTGTACTCACTTTTGTTGCCAGCAGTTTAGACATTAATGGCTGTGTGTTGCATTATTTTGAGGGGATAGCACATTTACACTGTTATACAAGCTGTATACTCACTACTTTACATTGTAGCCAAGTGTCATTTCTTCAGTGTTGTCACATGAAAATATATACTTAAATATTTACAAAATGTGAGGGGGTGTACTCACTTCTGTGACATACTGTAGAATAATAGACTTTAAAGGAACTTCGGAGATTTTTAGCTTCCCCTAATCATCTTTGTTGTTCTTCTCTGTACTCTTTCTAGAGTCTCAACATCTTTTTTTACACCGTGGCAACCAAAACTGGATGCAGTATTCCAAGTGTGGTCTTACCAAGGCATTATAAAGTGGTATTCAAGTGATATTGATTATATCTCTCTATTAATGCAGCCTAGAACTGTGTTGGCTTTTTTGGTAGCTGCAGCACACTGCTGGCTGATATTTAAATGGTTGTCCACTAGGACTCCAAGATCTCTCTCACAGTTACTACTATTGAGCAAAGTACCACATATACTGTACCTGTGTGTTTGGTTTTACTTGCCTAAATGTAGAACCTTACTTTTTTCACCATTGAATTTCATTTTGTTAGATAGCGCCCAATGTTTAAGTCTGTCAAGATCCTTCTGTATCTTAAGCCTAACTTCAGGTCTTCTAGTCCAACTGCCTGCTCAAGCAGGAGATCCTATATCATTTCAGACAAATGGATGTCCAGTCTCATTTTGAAAGCCTTCGGTGATGAAACACCCACAGCTTCTGAAGGCAAGCTATTCCATTGGTTGATTGCTCTCACCATTAGGAAATTTCTCCTTAGTTCTAGGTTGCTTCTCTCCTTGGTTAGTTTCCAACTATTGTTTCTTGTCTTGCTTAAGGTTATGCTAAGCTTTTCAAATTTGGAGGGAGGGAATCTCATAGGTGTGGTAGTTAATGCAGTTCCGATTTATCTGGGGGTTACCCTTTACCACCGCATCCCCACATTTCTTTCTCTCCCCTTCTGATGTGCAAAATGGTGAAGGGGTTAAAACAATCCAAAAGGGGTAATAGGAATTGTACTAACAATGTCTCTACTGAGAAGAAAAGAAAGAACAGCACATTTTATACCAACATTAAACATACCTATATGAATAGGAGCTTAAGAAAACTGAGATAAATGACAAGAAATGATGTTTCAAACTCACTTCTGAACTGTGTCAGCACCTACTTGTGCAAAATATTATTCTGATGCATGGATCACTCAGGGGCCAAGCTTTATTGATACAATTATGGAAAGCTCATTAGATGCTTTCTCAAATCTATGTACTCTTAGATGTAGCAACAGGACACTCAAAATAATGTATTCCTTTCCTGGAATTCAACTACAGATTTTTTAAGGAACCAAAGATAAAGAAAGTCAGCCAAGAATTAAAATAACTTCCTGAAATACCAACACAAAAACCAATCCTGGCTGTAACTTGTAAGCCTATCCAGGACCCTCAACACATTGTAATATAAATTAATACTGATTTATCACTTTGGAAAGCATAGGTTTCCATAGGGATTAACAAATACACAAATATCCAGTAATCCTGCAAATCCTCTATTTGAATTTGAAGGCTACAGTGAAAATAAGAATAATAAGTCCCATTGGTTGGATAGAGAATCTCTTTTCATTCTTTTCACCTCTTACAACTTCACAAGTGTGAATTACACGGAGAAGAAAAGCTGGAATTATCCTTCAACACATTCATTTTTCCAGATAAAGAAACACACACAAACCTGTGGGATTTTGTAGGGGCTTCCCATGGTTGACATCTGGATAGAGATGTCACCAAATGCTCCATGAAGAAGAGCCAAGAGGTTGTCCTTCTTTTAGTTGGGAACATTGGCTTCCCCAGTAGACAGCATGTCCAGCAAGATATCTGAAGTAATAAGTGGGTTCATATGGTTCTCATTGATGTTGTAGCCAAGAGTGAGATTGTGCAGGAGCTGGGGATTCTTGTTGACCACTTGAAAGGTGGAAATGAAGGCTGGGACAGCTGATATTCAGTTGTGATCCTACAGTAAAAATCTTGATGTTATCATCACCACCACTATCAATAGCAATAACATTTTTAATTTTTAATTAATTTAATTTATTCCACAAGCCTATTGAATCTTAAGACAATATTGTTCCAAAATCAGAGTTAAATGAGAGTCACCCATCACTATTTAATTTTTATGAGTGTTGAGAAGATAGTATGGAAATGTTCTTCCACCAGGGTTAATAGTCATAAATATATGATATTTGTAGCAATTCTGTTTTTTGTTTCTACAATAACCAGGATTCAAAACAATTCAACCATTAAAGTAGAGTTCTAATAACAAGTCATCCTTATATCTATAAGGAGCAGGCATTTACTGTAATATGGACTGGCAGAAGTAGCTACAACCACATCGATAAATACATGAAATAAAAGTCAATATTCAAAGAGTAAGTTCAGGATTGGAAAAGGCGGGGAAGATCCAGAAGATTTCTATCTCTCTCTTTCTCAAGTTTTTTTAGGGTTTCTTCTGCCCATATATGCATTTGAGTCTCTTGCAGAAGAGAAGACAGAAGAGGAGATAAATCAAAATGATCCCAGAACTTTATTTATTTATTTATTTTATTTATTTTATAAAATTTATATGCCGCCCAACTCCCGAAGGACTCTGGGTGGCTTACATCATAAAAAAAATAAAACATATAAAAGCAATTTAAAAAAAAACATCTATATTTAAAATAAAACATTCACACAACCATGCATGGGCCAATCAGGGCAACTATTGGCCCCAGGCCTGCCGGAAAAGCCAGGTCTTAACGGCTTTACGGAAGGCCAGTAAGGTGGGGGTAGTACGGATCTCGGGGGGAAGTTGGTTCCACAGAGTCGGA
>QLTV01003976.1:183553-193975 GCA_003457575.1 Thermophis baileyi
AATAAATAAATAAATAAATAAATAAATAAATAAATAAATAAATAAATAAATAAATAAATAAATAAATAAATAAATTTGTGTTGAATCCCGTGTTTAATTCCACAAAAAGTAGGATATTGAACACCAGAATGTACCAGAGAATAGAGGAATTTTCCCTCCTTAAAATATTATCCTGTCAATGAGAAGATGTCACACACCAACCACAGTTTCTCCAAACTAGGAACAACTACACTAGATAGTGGTAGGGCAGTCAGCTGAAAAGTAAGAAAGAGCACCTGTATCCCAACCCTTTCAAGGAGGCAGACACTAAAATGTCTGCTCTAGGAGATTCCACAACTGAAGTCAGAAAGTCTGACCACCACCTCAGCCCAGAAAAGCTGGAACTGGAAGCTAAGAGAGAGGAAGTCATGAAGAGGGTGAAAGTTGGTTTAGAACTTAAATGAATGGAGACTGTTGAGAATGATCACATCAGGAGAATGAGAAGAAACACCAATACCAGTTAAAGCTGATGAAGGTTCAACACCACTTCATTCTCACTAATCCTGTACCTCCCAGTATAAATAAGACTTCAGGGAATGAAAATATTGATTCCCAAAGGACTATAAAGGAGATAAGCTTGAAACCTTTCTAACTAACTTTGAACATATCTGTCAAAAATAAAATAAAAACCCAGGATATGATTCATGTTTGTCCTCTCTTGAAGGGTTGCTTAACCCAAATATTGGTTAATCTGTGTGCTCAGGTAACAAAGAATACCAGCAGTTTAAAAAAGCATGATTATTTCATTTATTCTATTGTTTGGTGATTATCTTGATTTTAATTGATGAGTCTTCATATTTTTAATTCATTTGGTTTTAAGTAACCTTAATCTTCAAAGAAATGCAAAGGAAGCATGCAAGTCCAGTAATAATTATAATGGAAAATTAAATAATATGAGCCTAAGAAACAATTTCACTATCAGTTCCCTCCTTTGATCATGAGATGTTCCTTTGTGTTTAGATCTGGTCTCAGGATGATAATGTAGCACTTGGGGAAGAAGATGCACCCCAGAAGTCCAGCACTGGAGGCCAAGATGGAAAAGATCTGCACGACCACCATGTATTTCCCCTTGGTGCTCAGGTAAGTGGGCACAAAAGTCACCCAGACACTGCAGAAGACCAACATGCTGAAGGTGATCAGCTTGGCTTCATTGAAGGCCCCAGGGAGATTCCTGGCCAGGAAAGCCACAGTGAAGCAGATGGCAGCCAGGAAGCCCAGGTAGCTGAGTGTGATGTAGAACATGACAACAGAGCCTTCGTTGCATTGCATAATTATCACTCCAGGCTGGGAGTATGGGGCAGAGTCAGGGAATGGGGGAAAAACTCCAAGCCAGATGGAGCAGATGAATGTTTGGACAGCAGAACAAGAAAGGATGATGGAGTTGGCCAAGCTCTTCCCCAACCATCTCTTCACTTGGTTTCCTGGTTTTGTTGCAAGGAAGGCCAGCACAACTGTGATTGTTTTGGCCAACACAGAAGACACAGCTACTGAGAAGACAATGCTGAAAACGGTTTGTCGGAGAAGGCAGGTGGCTTTTCTTGGTTGTCCAATGAAGAGAAAGGAGGACAAGAAGCAAAGCAGGAGGGAGACCAGCAGGATGAAGGAGAGGTCCTGGTTGTTGGCTTTGACAATGGGAGTTTCAAGGTATTTCAGGAATGTGATTAAAACAAAGCCCGTGGTTAGGAACAAGAGTAGAGCAAAGGAGACCAGGATGATGCCCAGATGTTCCTCATGGGTGAGGAAGGTTATTCTTTTGGGGATACATTGGATTCTGTTCTCGTTTGGATATTGATCATCTGGGCATTTGGTGCATTTTTCACTATCTGAGAAAACAAAAATAATAAGAGGTTTTTTTTAACTTTCCTTTCACCTTTCAAGAAAGACTTCTTTGGAAATAAATAAATATATGTAACATGTAAAGTTGATTTACAGTAGGTGTGCAAAATCCATTCACCTGAAACCATTCCTTAAATTTCAAAGAATTTGAAAGTTCCTAAGCGAGGTAAACATGGAAGGACACTCCCAAACTAACAAGTAGAAGAGATATTTCTTTTGGCAGAAGTAGCCTTGCCCAATCCACCATATCCTTTTCTCTCTTCCTACCTTATCCTTTAAGATCTTTTTCTTATTCCTCCCCTTATGTAAGAAATTGGGCATAATGAAATTAACAAACAAGGACAAAAAGTTCAAGCTTAGATGTGTCTACTAACAGCACATTGATTAAAATGCTCTGGGTAAATTTAGTAAACTTTCCCGTGGTGTCACCCACCTTCCTGAGTGGAGATGGTCCCCTTGGGACAAGGAATACAGTCGTAGCAGCAAGGTGGCTCTTTTTCCCGAGTCCGCTTGAAAAATCCAGGATGACAATTTTCCACACATTTGGACTGAGGCAGAGACTAAGACAAAAAACAGGAACAACACAGAAAATATGTTAGGGGTCACCATCCATGAAAAATGGAAATTGACATGAACATTATCCAAGTAGTTTCTGGGCTTCACTTAGATAAGTATAAAATAGGAATAACTAGCACAAAACGATTGTAGGAGATATAATTATTGGCAGATTCTTCATTTAGTTTCTTGGTTTTGCTTTTGGCATATCACATGGAAGTAAAGGAATTTTTTTTAATTTAATAAACTCTGCATTGATGGTATTGAGAAAAGGTTTAAGCATTAAGTGACAACCAGAGGGTTTCTGCTCATAATAACGTGCATTCCTGCATTCTTCATAGATACATGAAGAACTATAACTTGATAATAACTGGCATAGGAAGACAGACCCACATTTATTGTTAGTTAAATTTGGAGCCTCTTTTGTGTCTAGATGGACTGAAGGTAGCTAATAAGATAAGCAATCACATTGGAGTTGCTTCCTATTGAAGTGACTTCCTAGAAGAAGAAGAAGGACTATCGCAGGGTCCCAGTGGGGTCAAGGACAGGTATCGACTTCTCTTTAGAGGCTAGGTTCCTCAAATAGCAATAGCACTTAGACTTATATACTGCTTTATAGTGCTTTACAGCCCTCTCTAAGCGGTTCACAGAGTCAGCATATTGCCCCCAACAATTTGGGTCCTCATTTTACCCACCTCAGAAGGATGGAAGGCTGAGTCAACCTTGAGCCGGTGAGATTTGAACTGCCGAACTGCAGCTAGCAGTCAGCTGAAGTAGCCTGCAGTGCTGCACTCTGCGCCACCTCGGCTCTTAAACATCAAAAACATCACAGACTATGGACAACCCCTTTCAGGGGACTTAGTCTCCAATCAGGACATGGTGAATCCAAATTCCAAAGCTTATTTCCGATTGAGATGAACAGGACCTCCATTCATGCTCGAATTCAATCCAATTCTGAATCAAGAGAATTGCTTTTTTCTTTGCTATTTGAGGACAAGGAACAAGTGAATTTAAACGCAGAATGATTTCCAGAGCTTGGAGTATGAACTTAGTAGTATAGGTTTTAGGTTTATCTTTTCAGAGGTTTTACCAGTATATACACAAGGAACAAAAAGGGAAAGGCCAGCATGTAGCGGAGTTTAATGTGTGGCTAAAGGAGTGGTGTAAAAGGGAAGGCTTTGGTTTTATTAGTCATGATGTCTGCAGCTGGTTCAATGAAAAACTATACAAAAGAGATGGTTTGCATCCATCAAAGAAAGGGACTGAATTACTTGGAATTAAATTCACAGACTTTCTGGATAAACATTTATACTGAACAGTGGGGACAGAGAATTAATTGATACTCTGGTTTCTCTTCAGATCGCATAAATCTTTCGCCTTTTCACACATTCACTTCTTAATGAAGGTTAACCACTTTTCAGACTTGGCTTAGCCTACTTCAAATAAGTCCTAAGGCTTTGTGTGTGTGTGTGTGTGTGTGTGTGTGTGTGTGTGTGTGTGAGAGAGAGAGAGAGAGAGAGAGAGAGAGAGGGAAATATTTGTCAGTATTCCAAGTAATGCCTCCATTTCAAAGCAGAACTCCAAGCCAGGTTAAGTCCTTAAAGAGCAGTCTTTATTGGAATTAGCATCTTGGCACAAACTGGTGGAAAGCCAGTTCTAAAACTTCCCGGGCTTTCCATCGCCTTAAAAAAACATTTTTAGTCTTCTCAAAACAATAAATCACATTGTCCAATCTGGATGCTAGCTGGTTGCTTGGTTACAACTCTCCTCCCCCTCTGGCCGGCCAGCTTTTGGAATGTCTCTGACTCACCAAAGAGTTATTCTGTTTTGTCTACAAACCACTTCTATCACTTCCCCCCTTTGCTGTGTCAGCCAGAAGCCCTGAAAAAAGAAATGGGGGCTTCCAGCTCGGCTTCGAGCCTGACAATATTTTCCCCACCTTGTTGAGCAACTTAAGGCGTGACAGAACATCTTGGTTGATAGTAAGTCTCTGTCTTTCAAAACTCCCCAGTTGGTCTTTGGCGGGATTCCCCTTGGAAAGAAACATCCAGCTCACAATGTCCAAATCTGCAGTTATAGCTCCATTTTCATCCAAGTACAGTTTCAGCAGGGAAAGATTGAGCAATTCATTCTTCTTCAGAAAGGGGTGGAACTAGAATGGAAACATTCAGAAATATCAAAATTAGAATCTATGATTTCTTAACCCATGTGGTCTTTTCACATTTGCATCTTTCTTCTAAAGTTGCCATATTTGCAAATATTCTGTGAATTGGTGATGTGATGCTCATGGAAAGAAGGAAAATGCACCCATGAGAATCTCAGGAGTGTCTATGGAGATTCTCAGTCATCCAGGTCATGGTTGTCCCAAAGGTCCTTTTTTCAAGAGGCAACTGGACTTCCGGTTTTTCGTCTTCAAAAAATATATCTGTCATTCTACCCTCTCTTTGGAACATTCCCCTCCGAGCAGTTAGATTGGCCAAACCTGTTGGGTTCTGCAGCACAAGGAGGTTGAGATAGTTCCCCTGCTTCTCCTTTGAATCCCTTCCCAAAAGGAAGTAAGATTATCGGATCCATGTCAGGACCCATACCTGCCACGGCTGCAGATTTGGAGCCCAAAATTTCTCTTTGCCCCCCTTCCTTTTCCTCCAGGATCTGGAGGAATATGCAGCATTCAAGGTATGGGCTAGAGTCTTAACAATACTGTAAAAATGGTGGTCATTTTGGATTCTGTTCCCTGGATGAGGTGGTGCTTTCCAGATGCACCTTCTCCGGCCTTTGACAGAAAATGTGTGCTTTGAAAAAGAACAGTCATGATCTGCCATTAGGGGTTCCACAAGGAGCTTGGATTCAAAGGCATCATAATTTTGCCTTTTTCCCCTCTGATAAACAAAGGTCAAAATACTACGGACATATTTGAATTCTCTTTCCCTTTTCATATCCAATTCCAAAAAGGTTGACAGAATCCAGACTTTTCCTTCTATGTGTCCCGGCAAACTTTCAAGCATTAAATGAACAGGAATAAATCCATGCATGTAGCCAGCAATTTTTATAAAGTAAACGAAGACATTAGCTTGTCTCCACTTAGATAGGGCAACCCTGAGGGGGTCTGTAGGTATATATTGTGCCAATCGTTGTGATACAATAACACAAATTCCATTCCTGACAAGCACAGGAGTCAAAGCCCTCATGAAATTCTCTCCCTCCTCTGTGTCTGTAGCAAAGAGGCCAATCAAGGTCCATCTGAAATGGAGGAGTATTTGGACAATTGCTGGGTAGTGGACCTCTTCTTTGGGGGCCATCCGGTAGAAAAAGGGGAACTGACTTTTATCACTCAGAACCTCTGAAACAGTTGCATAAGTGATCTGAAAAAGCAATGAGGAATGATTGTTGTATTTAGGATCAGATCAAGTACAATATATTAGTTCTTAATACCGGTATATCCAACTTGGTTCTCATCAACCCGTTAGAATAGTTTATTATTGAATAGCCATTAGGCAATATCATGATACAGAATGTAAACCACAAAGTGTTAATAAGTTCTTACATAAAACAGAATAAAAGAAACAAATGAAATAAAAAAGAAGAATAAAGAATGAAAATCATATTTATGTATTATCCCTACAATCTAATATAATTAGACTCAAATGTGCAGTTCTCATCTGAACTTTTTTCTTCCAATAAAGGTCCATATAATGTGTAATTCTGAACTATTACCACATAGGAAATATATTGTTTTAATACCCAGGTAGGAGGTTTGTCTAATGTGCAGCCTAAGATGCTGATCTCTGTCAGAATAATAGAGTTGGAAGGGACCTTGGAGGTCTTCTAGTCCAACCCCCTGCTTAGGTAGGAAACCCTACACCACTTCCAACAAATGGTTATCCAATCTCTTCTTAAAATCTCCCAATGTTGGAGCATTTACAACTTCTGGAGGCAAGTTGTTCCACTGATTAATTGTTCTAACTGTCAGGAAATTTCTCCTTAGTTCTAAGTTGCTTCTCTCCTTGATTAGTTTCCACCCACTGCTTCTTGTCCTGCCCTCAGGTGCTTTGGAGAAAAGCTTGACTCCCTCTTCTTTGTGGCAGCCCCTGAGATATTGTCTTTCCTAGACAATTGATATATTCTGTCTCTGGAGCTCCACAAATACAAACTTGTTCATTAAAAGGGATTTGGTTAAATCTTCCATATTTAACCATTGTGTCCAGCTCATATCTTGCTCGAGTAGATACTGCCCTAAGATGTTTAAGCATTTCCGTGTTTAAATACTTTGTAATTTGGATGGTACACTCATCAACTTCAGTGTGCAATGGGGATGCTGTCATGCGAGGATATGACTTCCTTCATTCTTGTCCCCTCCCCACTGTGGATTCCAGCCCATAATCATGATACATACAATGGCCATGGTGAAAAATGGCTTTTGAATCAAATGAGAAGATGTGGCTACATCTGTTGCTCTCCCACCACCACCCACCTCACTTTACTAGAAAGAGAAACACACACACAAACCTGTGGGACTTTGTAGATGCCTACCATTGTGGACATCTGGATGGAGATTTCACTGTGGGCTGCATCTATAAGAACCAAAAGGTTTTCCTTTCTTCCACAGCTGTAGTTGGGAACATTGGCTTTTCCAGTAGAGAGCATGTCCAGCAAGGCATCTGAAGTGTACAGTGTGCTCAAAGTGTTGTCATAGATGTTGTAGCCCAGTGTGATATTGTGCAGGAGCTTGTGATTCTTGTGGACCACTTGAATGGCAAACATGAATTGATGGGTTCTTACAAGATGAAGAAATAACCAACTGTAAAAAAAAATGTTTATATCATCATCATCATCATCATCATCTTTTTCATTTATTTATTTGTTTCCACAAACTGTTATGTTTTAAGCAAAAACTGATTCAAAACCAGAGGCAAATGAGAATCACCCATTACCATTTAATAGTTGTGATGTTGAGAAGATTGTGGTAGTCTAGTAGTGCTGATATCCAATAAATAATTCATAAGTGCTGATATTCAATACACTGGATTTAATAATTCAGTCTTTCAAGTAGAACCACCATAAAAGCAAGAACATGGTTTAATAATGAGCCAGCAAAGCAATTCTAAAAAAAAAGTCATCCTTATACCTATGAAGAGCAGGCATTTAATATGGGCTGGAAGAAACAACTACAATCCTTTCACTAACTATGCCAAATAAAAGTTGGTATTCAAGTGATGAACTCAGGACTGGAAGAGGAGAGGAAGATCCTCTGGACTTCTATGTCTCTTTCTCTCAGGTTCTTTAAGGGTTTCTTCTGACCCGTCCTTGGATTTGAGTCTTTCACATAAGAAAAAAGAAGCTTGTAAATCATAGTGATCCAAGAAGTTACAGATGTTTTGCATCAAAGGAATAAGTGGAAGAAGAAGGATAAGGATAAGGAGGAGGAGGAGGAGGAGGAGGAGGAGGAGGAAGTGAAGAAGAAGACTGTTGGAAATATAATGGAGGAAATGCAATTCCATCCCACTGAATTACTTACCCAGGAGAAGAAATATAAGGAGCTTCATTGAACTTTAATGGCTTAAACAAAGTTATTGATGCAGTGAGAATCACATTAATGAGATGGTCTCCTGGCCTGTAATAGTTCAGTGGTTTTCTTCTCTCCAGCTGCTTCAAAATTGTGGGGCATTTGGTTCTGAGCCTTCCAAAGTTTCTTGGGATCAGCAAAAGCAGCAGCGCCAGAGGCAGAAGCATGAGGTCCATTCCTCCTTGGATTGAATCAGCAACTTCTTTGTTCCTAAACAGCAAAAAGAATTAGAATTCAAAGCACACTCACAAGACGGAAATGATAGTGACTTTCCTGAGTTAGACAGAGACAAACCGAGCTTCACCTGGAAAGGAGAGAAAGATACATTCAACAACAAAGTCCCTGCCTCTCCTAAATCTTGTGCAAAGCATTCAACTTGAGAGGAATTATTTATCCTTTTCTGATGCAAGATCCCTTCCATGTTGCTTCAGTCTGATGTTTACATCAAAGGCAGTCACTGGAGAAGTAGGAGAAGGGATCCCCATGATCAGTATAGTAATAATTACAATGAAAAGCAACTTCTCTGGGGATCCTGAATTTCTTTCAGAGCTCCATGTGCAAAGAAGTAGTTGGGGAAAAAAGTATGTTGGTGAAAACTCACAGTTAGTCTCTTCTTTCTATAATCTATCCTGTCCAATCATTAAAACCATCAATCACAAGGTTATTTTTGTAGACTTTTTATGCAAAGGACACTAAGGGCATTTCAATCATTTATCAAGGTAGACACTGCCCTTTCTCTAATGAAAGAAGTCAGTTTGTACATCTCAGCAAGTTCTGTCAATTTCACTAACCATTGGTGGGTAGTGCCGAATTTTTCAAGCTTTGTGCATATGATAGCAATAGCACTTACTTATATACCACTTTCACAGTGCTTTACAGCCCTCTCTAAACAGTTTACAGAGTCAGCATCTTGTCCCCAATAACCTGGGTCCTCATTTTACCGATCTCGGAAGGATGGAAGGTTGAGTCAAACTTTGAGCTGGTGAGAATCGAACTGCGAAACTACTGGCAGCTGACAGTTGGCAGAATTAGCCTGCAGTACTGCATTCTTTTTTTTAAAAAAAAATACTTTTTATTGAGTTTTTTCACATTAAAAAGACAAAACATAATTTCACTAATACAGCTTGTCGCTATTGGAAGTTTCTTCTTCATTGTACATTTTCCATATCTAAGGCTATTATTCTTAACTTAAACATTCTTATTTCTATTTAGAATTTTATACGTGTTGTATATTACTTTACATCTATTTACATTTTACATTTACATTTATTTTGTTACATCATTTTATATTACTTTACACATTAATTTTACTTTCCCTTTCAAGCCAATCATACCATCTATTCCATATTTTGTAATAAATTGTTTCCTCTCTCTCTCTCTCAATTCCATTGTTAGTTTACTCATCTCTGCGCATTCTAGCACCTTTTTTTTATAATCATTGTGTTCGAGGGTGTTTTTTCTTTTTTTTCTAATCACTGCACCACCACAGCTCTTGATAATGATGATCATGCCACATTAATCACAAATTAAATAATCTTCAGGCCATTTTTCTATCTATTTATCCATCAATCCTAAAAGAAAATATTCTGCCTTAAACTGAATATTTATCTTTAAAATCCTCTCTTTGAATGAAGGAGCTTGAGACTAATTTTTAAACCTTTTTTGCATGTCCACCAAGCATAATAATGTGTCCCTTCATGTTTTCACATTTCCAACCCTACAAATCTTTCCAATAATAAGTCCATGACATAATCTGGGGAAGTCATAAATGAATGGTGATTACAAACCATTGGCATCTCAGTGGAGACAACTCTCTAGGACTCTGAGGAAGATAGCAATAGCAATAGCACTTAGATTTATATACCGCTTCATAGTGCTTTACAGCCCTCTCTAAGAGGTTTACAGAGTTAGCATATTGCCCAGGGGTGAAATGTGAAAATTTTCCCTACCGGTTCTGTGGGCGTGGCTTATTTTGTGGGTGTGGCTTGAGATCTGGTGGGCGTGGCTTCAGGTGGGTGTGGCTTTGTGGACAGGTGACTCATTGGGCGTGCTTTGTGGTCATGTGACCGGATGGGCGTGCTTAGTGGTCATGTGACCCGATGGGCGTGGCTTGGTGGTCAGGTGGGCGTGGCCAAGTCAACATCACTTCTATGCCCTTTTTTGACCTATAAAAAGAAAATATACCAATTATTTCATACAATTAATACTTAAATAAGATTAAACTAAGCACACAAAACAATAAGAGGAACACAAATCCTTACATAAGAGCAATAAAAGTGTTGTCTTCCATGTCGTTTCTTTGCACCAAGGATAACTGCCTACAAAAAGAAGATATACCATGATATACAAATTTAACCATTTAATACTTAAGTAAGAATAAAAGAAGTACACAAAACAATAAAAGAGGTACACAAATACTTACATAAGTG
>QLTV01003976.1:213619-233924 GCA_003457575.1 Thermophis baileyi
TTTAAATTGTTTTTATATGTTTTATTTTTTTATGATGTAAGCCGCCCAGAGTCCTTCGGGAGTTGGGCGGCATATAAATTTTATAATATATATATATAATATATATATGGGTCCTGTGTGGGAACGGGATATTTCTAAATCCCAGATAGGTGCCCATTTTCATTTAATGAAAATGAAAGCTCATTTTCATTAAATTTGGATCCTCCTTTTTTCCTAGAGAAACTTAAGATAGCTAACAAGCAAGATAAACAATTGCATTCAAGGAGTTTTCAGATGAAGATGAAGTTCTGTATCAAGTCAAAGGCCAGATCTAATTAGCAAGTTCAAGGATTGCCTCACATCAGAGAGTCATTATGATTTCATGTGAACTAAAAGCCTTGGACTCCTTCCTAGGAACAGAAGTCCTGTTGTTCTTATTCCAGGTGGGGTGAAAGAGAGGCATGGATTCCTTTGGAAAAGTCTGGGCTGCTTAAAGCTATCAGAGAACATGGACCTACCCTTTACCCAACTGGGACAAGGTGAAACTTATTTCCCAATGGGATCAAACAGACCTCTATCCAGTCCAAACTTCTGCTTTGCTATTTGAGGACCAGGTCATGGCTACCAACACCACAGTCCCCAGCACATTTTCACCTCTCTCACAGGTTTATGGAGATTACAGGAGGGAGACAAAATGGCCATGATCTCTGTCATAAAGTATAGTTATCCACCATGTCATGTTGGACATGGCCTAATCAGGCTTAAAGGACGTTCATATTGTAGCATCTGAAGTACTGTTGCTTTCCAAGCTATTCAATTCTCACTGAAGCTCAACTACCTTAGTATTTAGGCTTAGCCCACTAGAAATGGGTCCTAAGGCTTTGGAAATTAGAGAAAAGTCTCCAATATTTTCCCCACCTTGTTGTGAAACTTTAGCCATGACAGAGCATCTTGGTTGATCATAAGTGTCTGTCTTTCGAAACTCCCAAATTTCTTTCTGATGGGATCCTCGTTGGAGAGAATCAACAAGATCCCGAAGTCCAGATCTGCTGCTACATCTCCATTTTGGTCCAAGTAGAGTTTCAAGTGGGAAAGATTCCAAAACTCATTCTTCTCAAGAAAGGGGTGGAACTAGAATGAATTCATTCCCAAAATTTTAAAAAAGAAATCTTAGTTTCTTGTCCCATGTGGTCTTTTAACATTTGTACCTTTCTTCAACAGTTGACTAAATCTGAAACACTGTATGTTTAGTTTTCAATTCAATGCAATGCAATTCAATTCAGGCAGGCAATTGCCTGAATTGAATAGTTTGAGGAACAAGAATTACCATTATCTTCCATCGTGGGAGGAAAAAAGGTTTAGCAATGTTTGTCAATCATACATTGGCAAAATATATATTGATGAAATAAATAATGGACAAAATTTGGCAGTTATAAGGAACATTCTGGAGCAGGTCACAAATAAATCAGACAAATAAAGAAACAAATAGATTATTCATAAACTCCTTTTAAAAAAGGGTGACTAAAAGAAAGCATGGGTTTGTCAAAAAGAAAGTTGCCATGATAATCTTTTCCCAGTAGAGCAATAGCAATGGCATTTAGAGCTATATACCACTTCACAGTGCTTTACAGCCCCCTCTATAAGCGGTTTACAGAGTCAGCATATTGCCACCAACAATCTGGGTCCTCATTTTACCAATCTCGGAAGGATGGAAGGCTGAGTCAACCTTGAGCCGGTGAGATTCGAACTGCCAAATTGCAGGCAGCCGGCAGTCAGCAGAAGCAGTCTGCAGTACTGCATTCTAACCACTGCTCCACCGTGGCTCATATAGGTGTGGGCTGCCCCCTCTTATCTGATAGTTCCTAAGGAAGGATATTTTCCCTATCATATGCAAAGGTCATTGCCATTTGTCATTACCTAGAGCCGAGGTGGCGCAGTGGTTAGAGTGCAGCACTGCAGGCTACTTCAGCTGACTGCTAGCTGCAGTTCGGTGGTTCAAATCTCACCGGCTCAAGGTTGACTCAGCCTTCCATCCTTCCAAGGTGGGTAAAATGAGGACCCAGATTGTTGGGGGCAATATGCTGACTCTGTGAACCGCTTAGAGAGGGCTGTAAAGCACTGTAAAGCGGTATATAAGTCTAACTGCTATTACTGTACACTTCTTTTAATAGATTGTTGGGATGCTGGTAATAAAACTTGATATCCACAAAATATTAAAGAAATACTTTCTGATGTTATGATTAGGAAGCTATTTAAGTAAGGGCTGGATTGTGATAATTAAGTGGATAAAAACTTAAAAATTGTGCTCAAATAAGTTTCAATGTTCCTCATCTAACTGCTTAATCCTGAAAAACAATTAGTCCTTCATCATCCATTTTCTATTTTTTCATTAATGAAAACAGGTAGAAGTTAAAAATCATGTTTTTATACCAACTCGTATGCAAAGCTATTTTGTTCTCTTTTACAACAATGCCAATCTTCCAGAAAAATATTTATGATTTCCTGAAAGAGACAGCTGCAAATCCAGTTGAAAAGTACCTGATTTTTAGAAACTAGGAAGTGATAAAATATTGTATCTTGTATAAAAACAAGTGGATGCCAAATACAAAGTAGACCTTTTACTAAGTTTTCATTTTGACTTTCCCCTCACATTATTATATATCTATACCGGTCACTAATTATAATAAAGTAGTAGTGGTAGCAGCATTTTAATAATTTGATGATAATTGAATAATTAATTGATAATAATGTCATTGATGATGTATAGGAAGAAAGATGATGGATAAGAGATTTAATAAGAAAATTTGTGAAAATGATCTCAAAATAGTAATTCACTGTAAACCGAATGCATGTCAGCAGGGTGATATTCATAGAAAAAAAGCAAATGCATCCATAAGAATCTGAGGAAGTGAAAATTCTGGTTTGGGGAGACTTCAAGTAACAGTTTCCTTTACAGGCTGGAAGCGACATTGTATAAAATCTTGATCAATAGGCTGCATTAACAGAGGGATAGAATCAAGATCACGTGAAGTGTTAATACCAATTTATAATGCCTTGGTAAGGCCACACTTGGAATACTGCATTCAGTTTTGGTCACCACGATGTAAAAAGGATGTTGAGACTCTAGAAAGAGTGCAGAGAAGAGCAACAAAGATGATTAGGGGACTGGAGGCTAAAACATATGAAGAACGGTTGCAGGAACTGGGTATGTCTAGTTTAATGAAAAGAAGGGCTAGGGGTGACATGATAGCAGTGTTCCAATATCTCAGGGGTTGCCACGAAGAAGAGGGAGTCAAACTATTCTCGAACGCACCTGACGGTAGAGCAATGGGTGGAAACTAATCAAGGAGAGAAGCAACTTAGAACTAAGGAGAAATTTCCTGACTGTTAGAACAATTAATCAGTGGAACAACTTGCCTCCAGAAGTTGTGAATGCTCCAACACTGGAAGTTTTTAAGAAGATGTTGGATAACCATTTATCTGAACTGGTGTAGGGTTTCCTGCCTAAGCAGGGGGTTGGACTAGAAGACCTCCAAGGTCTCTTCCAACTCTGTTATTCTATTCTATTCTAATTGTAGGCAGGGGTAGGCTTCAAAAATTTTAGCAAGGGGTTCTCTGATTAATCAGTGGAACAACTTGCCTCCAGAAGTTGTGAATGCTCGAACACTGGAAGTTTTTAAGAAGATGTTGGATAACCATTTGTCTGAAGTGGTGTAGGGTTTCCTGCCTAAGCAGGGGGTTGGACTAGAAGACCTCCAAGGTCTCTTCCAACTCTGTTATTCTATTCTATTCTAATTGTAGGCAGGGGTAGGCTTCAAAAATTTTAGCAAGGGGTTCTCTGCCCAGTTGCTGGGTGGGCATGGCCATGGTGGGCATGGCCTAGTTGGCCTCCTGCACCACGGTGGAGGGGGGCGTTTTTGCCCTCCCCTGGCTCCGTAGGCTTTGCCCGAGCCTCCCGAAGGGCGAAAATGGCCTCCCCAGGTTCTGGAGGACCTCTGGAGACCAGAAACGGGCCTGTTTCCAGCCTCCCAAACTTCCAGTAGGCCCGTTTTTCACCTTCCCCGAGCCTCCGCACACACCCTGCACTTACCTGCATCCAAAACGGGCAGCGTTGGGACTCCTGGGAGGGGCGGGGTGGGGTGGGCAGGGCCAGCCAGGAGTGGGATTTGGGGGTTCTCCAAACTGCACAGAATCTTAACTAGAGGTTCTCCCAAACCCCTGCGAACCCCCAGCAGCCCACCCCTGATTGTAGGGAAGGGCAATGAAGCCAAGGAAGAGAACAAAGGAACTGCTCTTAGCCTTGAGGAAAGATCACAAGGAGAACAGCTCTCCCTCAATAGAGGGGGAGGGATAAGACACCATATATCTCTTGTTTACAATGCAGTCCTTTCAGGAGTTCCAAGAAAGTTCCACACTCATTTAAATCTGAGGATATAGATAAATTCCCTCAACGGGCCTCAAAGACTCTCAGAGAGCTGACAACTGACTTTCAGAGTGCTAAAGACCGGATGACTGCCAAGAATATAAATTCTTCCATTCCCCACCAGTTAGTTAGAACTGAAGTAGCTTCTTGGATGACAAGCAAAACATTCTTAAAAATTAAAAACAAACAAACAGGGAAGTCCAGATGCCTTTTGGAAAAAGCAACTTTGAGACAATCATGACCTGGATGATTGAGAATCTCCATAGACAACTAACTTTGATGGTTCCTCTTTGGGACACCGTACCTGCCATGGCTGCAGCCTTGGAGCACCCTCCTTCTTTCTCCTGTTGGATCGGGAGGAATATGCAGCATTCAGGGCATGGGCTAGAGTTTTAACAATACTATAAACATGGTTATTATTTGATATCCGTAACCTGTTCCTTCCCTGTTGGGTCTCCAGTGGTGCTTTCTGGGTGCATCTTCTCCGACCATTGACAGAAAAGAAATGTTTTGAAAAAGAACAGTGAAAAGACTGATCTTCATATTGGAGATCAACAAATAAATAAGGTTGAATGGCGTCATCTTTTGGTCTATTTTTCCCCTGAAAAGCAATGGACCAAATACTATGGACATATTGAAGAACCTTGTGCTGTTTCAATGAATATGTTCCAAAAGTTGTGGTAATCCAGACTTTCCCTTCAATGGGTCCTGGCAAACCTTGAAGTGTTAAATGGAGAGGAAAAATTCTGTCCAAAAGGGGAATATATTCAATGAAATGAACAAAGACATTGACTTGTCTCCACTTAGAGAGGGCATCCCTGAGGGATGCTGTGTGTCTAGTCATTGAGAATCATTGTGATATAACTACACAAATTCCATCGTTGACAAGCATAGGAGTGAAAGTCCTTATGAAATTCTCTCCATTCTCTGTGTCTGAAGCAAAGAGACCAATCAAGGTCCATCTGAAATGGAGGAGCAGTTGGACAATTGCTGGATACTGAATCCCATCTTTTGGGAGCATCCGGTGGAAAAAGGGGAATTGACTTTTATCATTCAGAGCCTCTGAAACAGTTATGTAACCGATCTAAAACAGCAATGAAGAATTATTTGTTATATTTAAGGTTAGATTAAGTCCAAAATATTAGGTTTAAACAAATTCAACTTGGTTCTTATGAACTTATTAGCAATAGCAATAGCACTTAGACTTATATACCGCTTCACAGTGCTTTTACAGCCTTCTCCAAGCAGTTTACAGAGTCATCATATTGCCCCCAACAATCTGGGTCTTCATTTTACCGACCTCAGAAGGATGGAAGGCTGAGTCAACCTTGAGCCGGTGAGACCCGAACTGCCAAACTGCTGGCAGCTGGTGATCAGCAGAAGTAGCCTGCAGTACTGCATTCTAACCACTGCACCACTGCAACTCTTAGAATAGTTTATTGTTTGTTAGTCATTGGGCCAAAGATACAGGACATAAACAGACAACATTAACAAAACAATATGTTGTTGTTGTTGTTAGTCGTGAAGTCGTGTCCGACCCATCGCGACCCCATGGACAAGGTTCCTCCAGGCCTTCCTGTCCTCTACCATCCTCTGGAGTCCATTTAAGCTCACGCCGACTGCTTCAGTGACTCCATCCAGCCACCTCATTCTCTGCCGTCCCCTTCTTCTTTTGCCCTCAATCTTTCCCAGCATTAGGCTCTTCTCCAGTGAGTCCTTCCTTCTCATTAGGTGGCCAAAGTATTTGAATTTCATTTTCAGGATTGGGCCTTCTAAAGAGCAGTCAGGTTTGATCTCCTCTAGGACTGACCGGTTTGATCACCTTGCAGTCCAAGGGACTTGCAGGAGTCTTCTCCAGCACCATAGTTCAAAGGCCTCAATTCTTTGGCGCTCAGCCTTTCTTATGGTCCAACTTTCACAGCCATACATTGCAACTGGGAAAACCATAGCCTTGACTATACTCACTTTTGTTGGCAGGGTGATGTCTCTGCTTTTTAGTATGCTCTCTGCTTAAATCTTAATACTCTATTCCTGAAGTACACTGCCCTGAATATTTATTGCAACAACTTGTTATACATTGACAATATATTATTACCATACTATTTTATATATTATATTATTATTATATTTCATATTATTACTACTATGGTGATAATATATTGTCAATGTATAACAAGTTGTTGCAATAAATATTCAGGGCATAGGTACTTCAGGATCCTTCATTAGACCTGGTAAGTTGTTATTGTCTAGCTGAATAACATTGGTTCAAATATGTATCCTTCCCTTACCCCTTGGTAAGTATTGATTCTACTTCCCATGGCTTCAATAAACCCAAAATGCACTCTGAAACAGGTGCTTGTAGAAAGGGCTTTGATCTGTGCCAATGATCAGGGTTCTATTTGAAGGGTAATCAATTTCCTCCACAATATTTCTCTGTTTATTGTGTCAAAGGCTGCACTAAAGGCAGCAAACTGTTGTTTCTCCTGACTGACATATTTGATAATTAGTTGGTTCAAGACAAAACAATTCTTAATAGTGGATTGACTCTGCCTAAACCTGCTAAACCTGCTAATAGTGGATTGACTCTGCCTAAACCTGCTAAAGGGACACGGTGGCTCAGTGGTTAAGACGCTGAGCTTGTCGATCAGAAAGGTTGGCAGTTCAGCGGTTCGAATTCATAGTGCCGCGTAACAGAGTGAGCTCCCGTTCAAAAGCATGTAAAAATGCAAGTAGAAAAATAGGGAAGGTAACAGCGTTCCATGCGCCTTTGGCGTTTAGTCATGCCGGCCACATGACCACAGAGACATCTTCGGACAGCGCTGGCTCTTCGACTTTGAAACGAAGATGAGCACTGCCCCCTAGAGTTGGGAACGACTAGCACATATGTGCGAGGGGAACCTTTACCTTTACCTTAAACCTACTTGTTCTTCTCAACTCCACTCAAGAGGAACCTTGCATAATGTCCCTTTCAATACTAGGGGCCTTTTTATTCCCCTTTTTATATACAGGAATTCCTGTTGCCATCTTCCACCCAACTTTGTATAGCAGGAATTGTTTATTTGTGTAAATGTATAATTGACAATAGAGGATCCCACCTCACCAGTTAGGATATTTCTGGAATAGTTCAACTAGTAGAAAGTCCTCTCCAAGGTCTTTATTGCTCTCCAAGCCTTTCATGATGAATTAGATGATGAACAGATTATGGTAACAAATAGTTGGCATGTTGCTAATATGCTTATATTTTTTAAAATAAATCAGTTAATCAATACTAGTGGCCATTATTGATCCATAAGACATATATGTTTTGTCAAATGTAGGTAAAATAATCCAATGGGATTCTTTTCACAAATCTGGCATTTGTTCACCATGGAAAATATTATTTTGGCTAAATGTATGAACGAAATATGAGCTTCCCATAACTGCTGCACCTTCCTTTTCTATAGAAGACCTTTTGATTGGACACAAAGCCTCTCCTCACTTTCACAAGTGTGCAGCAGAAGCCCCCCAAAACAATGGGGGGATAGTGTCATGAGAAGATATGGCTGCTTTGATTCTTGTCCCCTCCCCAATGTGGATCCCATCCCCATCCATGACAACTACAATGGCCATGGTGAAGAGCACCTCTTAAATTCCATAGACAAGATAAGAATGAATCTATTGCTCACTGAGAACTTCTGTACTCACTTTACCAAACATAGAAACACACACACATTTTACCAGATAGAGAAACACACAAACAAACCTGTGCGACTTTATAGGTGCCTACTAAAGTTGACATCTGGATGGAGATGTCCATTCTAGCTGCATCAACAAGAGTCAAAAGGTTGTCCTTTCTTCCGCAGCTGTAGTTGGGAACATTGGCTTCTCCAGTAGAAAGCATGTCCAGCAAGGCATCTGAAGTACAAAGTGTGTTCAAAGAGTTGTCACGGATATTGTAGCCAAGTGTGAGATTGTGCAAGAGCCTTTGATTCTTGTTGACCATATGAATGGCAAAAATGAATCGGAGGAGTCTAGCCTTATCAGTAGATAACCTCCCAGAAGGTGTGCACCTGTAAAAAAAATATTTATGTCATCAACATTCCCATCAAGAGAAATAACATTTTTTTTAAAAAATAATAAATATTCCTCTTTGTCACCACAAGCCTGCTGAGTCTAAAGCCTGATCCAAGCCTGATTGGGATACTGATCCAAAACCAGAGGCAAATAATGTTCACCTACCACCAGTTAATTTGTTAATTTGAATGTTAGGATGATGGGATGGAAATCACAAATATATCATTATTTTAGTAGTGCGGATGTTCATTTGTGCAATAAGTAGGATGAAATTTCATTCCTTCATTAAACTAGAACTATCATAAAATAACCCAGAAAAGCAACTTTAAAAACAAGTTCTTGTCTATTCCAACAAGGATCAGGCATTGAATATCAATCAGCATTTATAAAAAAAAATATGGAATTGGGCTGGGCATAGGAAACTACAGTCCTTTCAAAATAGCTACTTTAAACAAAAGTCAGTATTGAATTAATGGATTCAGGACAGGGAGAAGGAAAATAATTTGGAGTTCTTTCAGCTGTTTGGATGTGGGTCTCTTGAAGGAAAATTGGTCTGTGAAAAAGAAGAAAAGAAGTAAAGTGTTACAACTGCAAATGGAGAGAATGCATCACACTGAATGCCGTACAAGTGAGATGCAGTATAAGGAGCCACGTTGAAAGGCAACGACATATTTGATATTGATGTTGCAGTGGTGACCACACTGATCAGATGATCTCCTGGCTTGTAATAGCTTGATGGACTTTTTTCATGCCGGTTGTCCAAATTCAGTGGGCACTTCATTCTAAGCTTCCCAGAGACTGGCTGAGACACTGGCAGCATCAGAAGCAGAAGCAGGAGGTCCATAATTCATAGGGCTGATTCAATTCCTTTCCCTTTTTCTAAACACGAACATAAAGAAGATATAGAAGAATTTAAAATACTCTGATAAGATAGAAATGCCAGGGGGTTCCTGATTCAGACACAGACAAACCAAACTTCACTTGGAAAGGAGAAAAAGGTATATTCAAGAGCACAATTTCTGCCTGTCCAAAAACCTGTGCCATACAGAGTTTGACCTAGTGCATTTATCTTTTTTCTGATGCAAGATCCCTTCCGTGTTGTTTTAGTCTGATGTTTACATCAAAGGCAATCACTGGGTAAGTAGCAGAAGAGATCTCAGATCCCAGGATGGTGATCATTATAGTGAAAAGGAACTTCTCTTGGGATCCTAAACTTCTTTGCAGCCCTATCTACAGAGCATGTTAATGAGCCGAGGTGGCGCAGTGGTTAGAGTGCAGCACTGCAGGTTACTTCAGCTGACTGCTAGCTGCAGTTCGGCGGTTCAAATCTCACCGGCTCAAGGTTGACTCAGCCTTCCATCCTTCTGAGGTGGGTAAAATGAGGACCCAGATTGTTGGGGGCAATATGCTAACTCTGTAAACCACTTAGAGAGGGCTGTAAAGCACTATGAAGCGGTATATAAGTCTAACTGCTATTGCTATTGCTATGTTAATGAAAAATTACCCATACTCCCCCTGGGGGAACTGTTCTGTAGTGGTAGTTGTCCTTCCTGTCAGGTCATGTCCAGAAAGTGATGCTGGAGGAAGGTAATTTAACACCCAGGGAATTGACATCTGTTGTCCTTCAGCATAGTCTCTTGTCTCCAGAGTCTATTGGGGAAAGTTACACAGAGCTATGAAGTTTGGTGCTATCCTAGGTAAGTGGCACTTAACTTTAGAGCTGCCTAACATACAGGAAGCACTCAGTACTCTTGACCCCTAACTAATGTTTAGAGTAGCCCTGTTTGTGATGTTCTTTTATATTAAATTTCCGTATATTAACCCTAAATTGGAACTAATTTTCAATCAATCAGATTAGAGCTGGAAGGGACCTTGGAGGTCTTCTAGTCCAGCTCCTGCTCAAGCAGGAGACCCTATACCAGTGATGGCGAATCTTTTAGACACTGAGTGCCAAAACTGCACGCATGCGCATGCCCAAACTGAAAGCACGGACATTCGCGTGAACGTGCACGGACATGCACGCGCATGCACGGACATGTGCGCATGCGCAGCAGAGACCCGAAGACCATCTGGCCGGCGGGAGGTGGGGCATCCCAACACCGACAGTGCAGCAAGAGGTAAGATCTTTTTCTTTTGTGAGCTTCTGTTTCGTCGTTTGCAGGGAAACATAAGCTCACGAAAGAAACGCCAGGGAGATCTGACCTGGGGCGACGGTGCGCGTGCCAGCAGAGAGGGCTCTGCGTGCCACTCTGGCACGCGTGCCATAGGTTTGCCATCATGGCCCTATACAATTTCAGCCAAGTGGCTGTCCAGTCTCTTCATAAAAAGCTCAAGTGATGAATGTCTATGGAGATTCTCAGTCATCCAGGTTATGGTTGCCCCAAAGATGCTTTTTCAAGAGGCAACTGGAGTTTCTGGTTTTTCTTTGAAGATGTTCTGCTCTCAGCTGAAGAAGCTTCTTGGATGAGAAGAGAAATGTCTTCAAAGAAAAAAACAAAAAGTCCAGAAGGGACCTCACTAGTTTCTGGAGAATAAAAGGAGAGGAGGGGAGAAATACTTTCAATCTTAAAAGATTTGTTAGCCCTTCAAGGTAGTCCAGACAAGAAGAATCAGTATGAGTACTAATTCTGTCTTTATTGTAAGGGTACATTAACATATTCTTGCATGGTGTCCAACTGAAGTTTCCAGATGGTTTTATAAGGCAGCACCATGGGAGATCACATTGCATATCTGGTATTGATGAAAACAAGAGTCTCTGAACTGACTCACCAGCTTCCCATATATATCAAAGAGTAAAGGGGAGAGAATACCCCCAGATCATAAAGCCATGAGCTGATCTCTCCTCCTTGACCATCACCAACTAAAGCGGCTCACTATGAACACATTTTTGGGAAGATTGGAGGCATCAAATACTACCTCTGCGAGGAAAATTGTGCCCCACAGAATTACTTAACTGCAACCAGGAATGCTGGTATTGCAGTCATTGACCAAAGCAATTAAAAGGATGTCTTGCTTAATGGCCACTTTGTTCAACCACTGAGATTCCAATTCAATCAATCAATCAATCAATCAATCAGAACAGAGCTGGAAGGGACCTTGGAGGTCTTCTAGTCCAACCCCCTGCTCAAGCAGGAGACCCAATACCATTTCAGACAAGTGGCTGTCCATTCTCTTCTTAAAAACCTCCAATGATGAAGCACCCACAACTTCTGAAGGCAAGCTGTTCTACTGGTTAATTGTTCTCACTGTTAGGAAGTTTCTCCTTAATTCCAGGTTGCTTCTCTACTTGATTAGTTTCCATCCATTGATTCTTGTCCTGCCCTCTCTGGTGCTTTGGAAAATAAACTGAACCACTCTTCTTTGTGGCAGCCCCTCTAATACTGGAACACCATTATGTCACCTGTAGTCCTTCTCTTCACCAGACTAGCCATACCCAAATCCTGCAACCATTCTTCATAAGTTTTAGTCTCCAGGCCTTTAATCATCTTAGTTGCTCTCGCCTCACTTTTTCCAGTCTCAACATCTTTTTTGCAATGTGGTGACCAAAACTGGATGCAATAGTCCTGGTGTGGTCTTACTAAAGTTTTATAAATGGTACTAATACTTCACATGATTTTAATTCTATGCCTTTGTTTACAGAACCAAAGATTGCATTAGTTTTTATGGCTGCTGCCAGACACTCCAAGGTCCCTCTCACAGTTACTGTTTTTGAGACAGGTTCCACCTGATCTGTACTTGTACCTTTGATGTTTGATGTTTCCTACCTTAGTGTAAAACCTTGCTTTTCTCCACATTAAATTTCATTTTGTTGGATAGGGCCCATTGTTCAAGTCTGTCAAGATCCTTTTGGATCCTGAGCTTGTCTTCTGGGGTATTGACTATTCCTGCCAGTTCAGTGTCATCTGCAAATTTGATGATTTTCCCTTCTATTCTCTCATCTAAGTCATCTATGAAGATATTGAAGAGTACTGGGCCTAAGACAGAACCTTGTGGTACCTCACTGCTTCCTTTCTTCCGTGTAGAAGTAGTACCATTAAGGACAACTCGTTGAGTACGGTTTGTCAGCCAGTTACAAATCCATCTGGTGGTGATGCTGTCTATCCCACATTTTTCTAGTTTACAAATAAGTAGGTTGTGGTCTTCTTTGTCAAATGCCTTGCTGAAGTCTAAGTATACTATGTCCACAGCTGTTCGCTGGTCTACTAAATTAGTCACTTTGTCAAAGAATGAAATAAGGTTTGTTTGACATGATATGTTTTTAACAAACCCGTGCTGGTTTCTAGTTATTACTTTATTTGTTTCTAGATGTTCGCATATCTGTATTTTGATTATCTTTTCCAGGATCCAAGTAAATTATATCCACAGCATTTCTCTAGTCCACTAATTTTGTCATAAAGCATCTCAGTGTCTTACATAAATATGGAAGAACAATGGAGAGAACATCAAGGACAACATATTAAATGTTCTGTCCACCCCAAAACTTTCTCCCTATTAACCAAATGGTACAATGCATAGGCTTTTGTTTTCTTGCTCTTAGTCAGCTCTCTTCCAAAAATCAATATTTCTTGAAAAGATGGGAAGTAAAATTTCACTTGTCACAAGCAATTTTAAAATCAGCTCCAATTCAGGATTTATATATGGACATCTTACAGATTAACAGAGTTGGAAGGGACCTTGTAGGTCATCCAGTCCAACCCCCCCCGCCCAACCCCCCGCTCAAGCAGGAGACCCTACACCATTCTGACAAATGGCAGTCCAATCTCTTCTTTAAAGTCTCAAGTGATGATGGAGCTCCCACAACTTCCGAAGGCATAATTTGGCTTCAAGGAAGGCAGATGGCTTGGTCAGGTCCTATTGTAGGAATTATTCCAGTTATGGGCACCACAATTTTAGGAGGACTTGGAGAAATTGGAACAGAGAATGACAATGGAGGTAATCAAAAGTTGAGTGCTGCAAGTTGGTACCAATTACATAGAGAAGTGGTGGGGTTTCATTTATTGAATATGTTAAACAGAGGCTAGTTAGCTTTTGTTGATAATAATTTAAACTGGATTTTTCACATATGCACACATCAGACAATGACTATCCTGGCTGGAGAGTGAAATAGTACCTGTAGACAAAAATGAAAACCAGCAATGTGCTGCTTTAATGCAATTTAGGATTGCATTGGCTTTTTTTGGCTGCCGCTGCACACTGCTGGCTCATATTTAGCTGGTTGACCACTACGACTCCAAGATCCCTCTCACAGTTACTGCTATTAAGCCTGGTTTCACCCAGTCTATATGTGTACTTTTGGTTTTTCTTGCCTAAGTGTAGGACTTTACTTTTCTCTACATTGAATTTCATTTTGTTAGATAGGGCCCAGTGTTCAAGTCTGTTAAGATCCATCTGGATTGTGAGCCTATCTTCTAGGGTGTTAACTATCTTCTAGGGTGTTAGCTATTCCTGCCAGCTTAGTATCATCTGCAAATTTGGTAAATTCCCCTTCTATTCCCTCATCTAAGTCATTTATGAAGATATTGAAGAGTACTGGGCCTAAGACGGAACCTTCTAAAAGAAAAGGAACATCTAATAGAAAACAAAACTGCAAACAGGCCCAAGTCTTAGCATTAAACACGGTTCAAGAGTACTGATTGCTTTCTTTAGATTCTAAGACAGGCAGCACTAGAATTAAGTGCCACCAACCTAGAATGTCACCAAACTGCATAGCTCTAGCTAACATTGTCTCCAATGCTCTCTGGAGACAATATTTCACATTGAAGAGCAGCAGAAGTCATTAGCTGGGTGTTGATCCAGATTCCTCCAGCATAACTTTCTGGACATGTCCTGACAGGAAGGACCACAACACCCCCAGGGATATATTTGTGACTTTTCACTTAAATGCTATTCTCCAGCTGACCCTCTGAACATGGAAGAACAGTGCCCCAAGAGGTGGATTTATGATTTTTCATTAAGATGCTAAGATTCTCCGGTTGTTCCAGGGGTGGGCTGCTGGGGGTTCCCAGGGGTTCGGGAGAACCTCTAGCTAAGATTGTGTGCAGTTCGGAGAACCCCCCAAATCCCACTCCTGGCTGGCCCCGCCCACCCCACCCCACCCCTCTCAGGAGTCCACACGCGGCCCACTTTAGACCTGCAGGTAAGTGCAGGGCGCACGGATGCTCAGGGAGGGTGAAAAACGGGCCTACCGGAAGTTCGGGAAGGCTGGAAATGGGCCCGTTTCCGGCCTCCAGAGGGTCTCCGGAGCCTGGGGAGGTCATTTTTGCCCTCCCAGAGGCTCGAGGAAAGCCTCCGGAGCCTAGGTAGGGCAAAAACGCCCCCCCCACACCATGGTGCAGGAGGCCGACTAGGCCATGCCCACCATGGCCACGCCCACCAAGCAACCGGGCAGAGAACCCCTTGCTAAAATTTTTGAAGCCCACCCCTGAATTTACCTTTACAGTGGAGCCCTGGAAGAAATGTAGGATCCCAAGAGAATTTTTTTCTCACTGTAATTTTCACAATTCTAGCCTTTGAGATCTCTTCTGCTACTTCTTGCCTTTGATATAAACATCACTCTGAAGAAAGACGAAAGGGATCTTGCGTCAGAAAAGGAAAAATGCCTCAGGTCATGTTGTGTGGCACAAGTTAAGGGACAGGCAGAGATCGTGCTCTTAAATGTACCTTTCTCTCTTTTCCTGGAGAAGATTGGTTTGCCTCTGTCTGAATCAGGAAAGTGAGGGTGCTTTGAATTCTTTTAAAAAAAAAATTCTTATTCTTGTTTAGAAATAGGAAGGGGATTGATTCAGCCCTATAAATTATGGATCTTCTGCTTCTGATGCTGCTGGTGTCTCAGGCAGTCTCTGAGAAGCTTAGAATGAAATGCCCACTGAATTTTGAGATCCGGGATGGGAAAAAGCCATGGAACTATTACAAACCAGGAGACCATTTTATTGGTATAGTCACCACTGAAACAAGATCATCACCTAGAATGTTGCCTTTCAACATGGCTCCTTCTAGTCAGTCTCGCTCGTAAGTTTTTCCACTGTGATGGAGTTGCATTCCCTCCGTTTGCAATTCTAAGAATTTGCAACTCTTCATTTCATTTATTCCTATATTGCAGGACTTGTCTAATTTCTTGAATCATTTTGATTTCCATGACTTCTCTACTTTGTCTTCATTTGTGGAATAGACTCAAATCCAACCATGTTGCAAATCCAACCTGAAACAAGGCCAGATTGTTTATGCTTTCCCTTTTAATACTATGTTCATCACTTGGATATTGAGTTTGGTTTAAAGTAGTAACTGAAAGAACTGTAGATGCCTCTGCCTAGGCCATTTCCATATTAAAATAACTACTCATTGATATTCAATGCCTGATCCTTAGAGGAATAGAGGATGAATTCTTTTTACAGTTGCTTTTCTTGGTCACTTGTAGAACATCCTCTTCATTTTAAGGTGAGGTGGCGCAGTGGTTAGAGTGCAGTACTGCAGGCTACTTCAGCTGACTGCTAGCCGCAGTTCGGCAGTTCAAATCTCACCAGGCTCAAGGTTGACTCAGCCTTCCAGCCTTCCGAGGTGGGTAAAATGAGGACCCAGATTGTTGGGGGCAATATGCTGACTCTGTAAACCGCTTAGAGAGGGCTGTAAAGCACTGTAAAACGGTATATACTGTAAGTCTAAGTGCTATTGCTAAGGTGGTTTTACTTTAATGATTGAATAATTTTGAATACTTATTACTGTTCAGATTAGAATATAGAATAACAGAGTTGGAAAGGACCTTGGAGGTCTTCTAGTACAATCCCCTGCTTAAGCAGGAAACCTTACACCATAAATGGTTATCCAACATCTTCTTAAAAACTTCCAGTGTTGGAGCATTCACAACTTCTGGAGGCAAGTTGTTCCACTGATTAATTATCCTAACTGTCAGGAAATTTCTCCTTAGTTCTGAGTTGTTTCTCTCCTTGATTAGTTTCCACCCATTGCCTCTTGTCCTGCCTTTGGGTGCTTTGGAGAATAGCTTCACTCCCTCTTCTTTGTGGCAACCCCTGAGATATTGGAACACAGCTATCATGTCTTCCCTAGTCCTTCTTTTCAATTTAAATTTGATTAAATTTAAATTAGATTAGATTAAAATTGGCACTGCTGCAAATAATGGTATATTTGTGATTCTTAGCCATGGTGGAGGACTATCTCCATCTCAACTTCTCAATGCTCATAAAAATTACGTGCTGAAGGGTGGCTGTCCTTTGGCTTTGGATCTGTATTGACTTAAGACACAATAGGCTTGTGGAGACAAAAAGAATTAAGTTGGAAAAATAATTTTGTTGTTCATGATGATGATATGATCATAATAATAACATGAACATATTTTACAGTACAGGACATTATTTTAAACTGCTAATCATGGTTTTCGCCATTCAAATGGTCAACGAGAATCCCCAGATCCTGCCCAATTTCACACTTGGCTACAACATGCATGACAACTATGTCAGCACCCTTGCTACTTCAGAAGCCTTGCTGGACACCCTCTCTACTGGACAAGCCAATGTTCCCAACTACAGCTTGGAAGGAAGGAAAACCTTTTGGCTCTTGTTGATGGAGCCAAGAGGGAAACCTCCATTCAGATGTCAACATTAGTAGACACCTACAAAGTTCCACAGGTTTGTGTGTGACCAGTAACTTTTTTATGAACTTGTGGGGATATCCAATTTGTTGAAAGATGTTGTATAGAAGATTTGTTTCTTTTTTGTGCTGTTCAGGGTTGCTGATGTGTGTTTGCGCTTGTCTATTTATTATTTTTATTTTTTTATTAATATAAATAGAAAGTGCAACATGTTCAAAATCCATATAGACAGTGTGTTGTCTGGTTACAATTCTTTTGAGTAATATTCATCGTAGTAATAATAATAGTATTCTCTAATAGTAATCTCATAATGACAGTGCTTTTCCCTCATAATATTAATACATATTAATTGTTAATACTAATCAAAATGAATCAAAATTAATAAGTTACATTGATCAACCCTAATAATAAAATTAATCTTTCTCTTGTAATTTTCGAAGTTCTAACTCCTGTTTCTCTTATTTAACCATCGATAAAACAGATCCCATACCTCAAAATATTCAGTGTCTTCCTTTTCTTTAATTTCAAATGTTAGTTCATTCATTTCTGCACATTCTAAAATTTTTGTTATTATCTTTTCTTCTGTGGAGATCTCCTCACCCTTCCAATGTTGTGCGAACACTATTCTGGCCGCTGTTAATACATGTATTATTAAATATGCATTCCTTTTACTGTATTTGTCTGGCAATTAACACTGTGCTTGTCTAAATAATGTCCAAACAAGGAAAAACCATGACCACAGTCCACCCATACTGACAGGGAAAATCACCAAAATAAAAAATGTGAGCAAACTTCACTCCCTATTAGTACTGGTGAAGTTACTAGTTTGGTAATGAAATGTCTGCCAGAAAACAACCAAGCTCAGAAAGTACCAAGGACCTCACATTTCAATCCTGAGATTCAAATATTCTCCTCCATCAATTGTGTGATTATTAATAAATAAAACTCAAATGTATGGCCTTTGAAAATGACATCACAGTCACAGACAGCTGTTTGATGATGAGCCAATAGAATAAATTATCTTTCCTTATCTAGGGGTAGTTTACTCTGATACTGGATCTAAGTTCTCGCTTCATCAAAGGAACTGATTTAGAAGAAGGCCATAAGTGAATTTGCTGCTTAATTTTTTTAAAAAAACACCATAGCATTCAAGTTTCATTACCTCAATGTATTCCAGTCTATAATGCCAAGGTTACCCAAATACTCTTATATAGAGCTGATGTTGGTACTTAAAATATAGCATGACTAGAACAAAGAAAACCACAGCATATGAAAAGTATTTTATGGATGAATAAAAGGACGTCAGCTGCTGCCCTCAGAGCTGATATGAGAATTTATACACTTTGCTCTTTGTCTAAAATCAGGAAATATATTTCATAGTCTAAAATTAAAGCTATGGAAAATGAAAGAATCCAAAAATTCTATCTTTTACAAACAAACAAAATTTTAATTAAACACCTCTTGGTTTGTAGAACTGGGAAATTGTATCAAGAACTTTGGTATCTCCGTTGTCTGCACAACTGGAGAATGATCTAAAAAAATTGCTGCACAAAGAATTGTTGCTGTTGTTGTTAGTTGCGAAGTCATGTCCGACCCATCGCGACCCCATGGACAACATTCCTCCAGGCCTTCCTGTTCTCTACCATCCTCTGGAGTCCATTTAAGCTCACGCCTACTGCTTCAGTGACTCCATCCAGCCACCTCATTCTCTGTCGTCCCCTTCTTCTTTTGCCCTCAATCTTTCCCAGCATTAGGCTCTTCTCCAGTGAGTCCTTCCTTCTCATTAGGTGGCCAAAGTATTTGAGTTTCATCTTCAGGATCTGGCCTTCTAAAGAGCAGTCAGGGTTGATCTCCTCTAGAAAACTTGGAAAATCATAGCCTTGACTATACGCACTTTTGTTGGCAGGGTGATGTCTCTGCTTTTTAGTATGCTGTCTAGATTTGCCACAGCTTTCCTCCCCAGGAGCAAGCGTCTTTTAATTTCTTGGCTGCAGTCCCCATCTGCGGTGATCCTGGAGCCCAGGAAAATAAAATCTGTC
Organism: Thermophis baileyi; assembly: GCA_003457575.1. NCBI lineage: Eukaryota > Metazoa > Chordata > Lepidosauria > Squamata > Dipsadidae > Thermophis > Thermophis baileyi. The sequence continues at coordinate 232,716 of QLTV01003976.1, forward strand.
ACTACCTCCATTTCTTCCCTATCTAGCACAAAGAATACTGAACATCAAAGTAGAGAAAGATATGACCATCATCATTCAGGTTGGCACTCTGAACTGGATGAGGCTCTATAAACAGACCTTCCAAATTTCTATGCAGACATGCACAAACATGTTAGGGTGGTATTTACTTGAGCAAGATTTCAGCAGTTGGACACAATGCTTAATTATGGAAGATTTAACCAAATCCCTTATAGTGAAGAAACTTGTCTCCAGAGATAGTAGAAATAACATATATTATTCCAATGTCAATTTATAAGGAAGGGAGAGATAAGTATCTTGGACTGTACAATAGACCAATAACATACTGAGGTCCTTATATTAAAAATAAACATATTTCTTGTGTTAGAGTTTAAAAACAAAATATAATGGAGGCATTTATTTGAACAAAACTGTTCAGTTGAGATCTGCATATGTGGGTCGATGATGTTACAATGATGTTATTCATTCAGTTATGTCTAACTATTGGCAATTTTATGGGCCAGGTCTTCCAATCTTTCACTGCTTCTTTGAGTTGTTCTATGCTGGGATTGGTGTCAGCTTTGATGGTGTCCAGCCACCTCTTTTTTGGTGGCCTGGTTTTGACTGCAAACATGGTACAAAAATATGGTTTGCATTCTTCATTCTTATTAATATAATAACAGAGTTGGAAGGGACCTTGGAGGTCTTCTAGTCCAACCCCCCGCTTAGGCAGAAAACCCTACACCACTTCAGACAAATGGTTATCCAACATCTTCTTAAAAACTTCCAGTGTTGGAGCATTCACAACTTCTGGAGGCAAGTTGTTCCACTGATTCTTTTTAACTTTTTTTTAAAAAAAGAATATACTGTATGTATAGTCTTGTTATTTATTTTATTTTATTTTATTATTTATTTTATTTTATTATTTTATTTTATTATTTTATTTTATTTTATTTTATTATTTTATTTTATTTTATATTTTTTATGTATTCATGGCCTACTACTATCAATAATAGTATTATCTTAGTACCTTTAGGAATGAAAATAATATTTAGGTTTTTTTAATAGGTAAATATGTTTAATATGTTCTATTAAAACATAGAAATTAATTATGAATTATGTTTAAACTGAACTGACTATTTTAATACTTTATTTTTTTCTTTCCAAACTAAATGCCATCATAACAAGTATTGAACCAAGTTGCTTCTGGTT
>QLTV01003977.1:4965-36693 GCA_003457575.1 Thermophis baileyi
TTTATGTATATATGTGATTATGTACATATGTATATACACATTATATGTTTGTTCTTTTTTAAATACTTTCAATAAAAATTACTTTTAATAAAGCCAAAAAAAAGATGGCGACCGCATGCACAGTGCTGGAAGTCACCTTCTGAGCATGCTCAGAAAAAAAACAAAAAAAATTGGAAAAAATTAAAAAAAAAGATGGCACTAAGAAAAAAAATAAAAATAAAATAAATAAAGCCAAAAAAAGATGGCGACCGCATGCACAGTGCTGGAAGTCACCTTCTGAGCATGCTCAGAAAAAAAACAAAAAAAATTGGAAAAAATTAAAAAAAAAGATGGCAGCCCCCACGGAGCGGCAACCACCGATCCGGTTCGGATGACGTCACTAGCGGGTCGCTACTGGTTCGGGCGAACCGGTCTGAACCGGTAGGAACCCACCCCTGATTGATATACAGTACAGTATGAAGAAACATGCTTAACAGTAGGTATATGGATGGATGGATGGATACCGTTAAAAGAAAGAAGTATAACCTGGACATTTTATATTAACAATATTTCTGCTTAGCAAAATCTCAGCAGCAGAAACCCCCACATCCTTCCAACTCCCTTTTAATGCGTTGTTTTACATAGGAACTACTTTGAATCTTAGGTCATGTCAGTAATACAGAGCAGAGAGTAAAACATGGAATTGCATGTTCTATTTATTTATTACACACACACACACACACACACACACACACACACACACCTTACAGATGAGAGCTATTCAAAGTTTCAAAGGGATGCTTCGATCTGATTGAGCACAGTTGCAACTCTATCCAGGGACCTGCTCTGAAGAAGGAGATTGAATCAGCTCTCACCATCCTAAATATGGGATCAAGGAGAACCAACTCTTGGATCAAACGTTTATTTTAAACTATTCATGATTGGAGCAGTTTTAAATTTCCCAACAATACAGGTAAAGCAGTGGTGAAATCCAAATTTTTTATTACCGGTTCTGTGGGTGTGGCTTGGTGGGCGTGGCTTGGCTTGGTGGGCGTGGCTTGGTGGGCGTGGCAGGGGAAGGATACTGCAAAATCCCCATTCCCACCCCACTCCAGGGGAAGGATATTGCAAAATCTCCATTCCCACCCCACTCTGGGACCAGCCAGAGGTGGTATTTGCTGGTTCTCCGAACTACTCAAAATTTCCACTACCGGTTCTGCGAACTACTCAAAATTTCCGCTACCAGTTCTACAGAACCTGTCAGAACCTGCTGGATTTCACCCCTGAGGTATCAAACTGGCCTTTATAGGTGCTGGTATTACTGCTACTGCCTTTAAGAATAGAAGAAATGGTGCTATGAGTTCTAGTTATTATTGCCAGCCTCTTTCTTTGTAGCCTGCCAGTCTTCCTGGTATTGTATCTCTCTGTGCCACCTGCCTCTGCTAATTAACTAACATAAAATGCTGCCAACAAACCACAATTCTGAAACAACTGGTTCCAGCCACTGATGAGAGGATCCTTCCCATGACAGGCCAAGCTTTCCAAGAAGCAGTGCCAACCCTCTTTTCTCCCACTAAAACTCAGTGATCAGAGTCAGCAACACCGGAGCAGTTCAGAACAAATCATTTTGCTATCAGATCTCAATTTGTAATCTCAGATCCAAACACGGGAGCCTGAAATCTTCATTCAAATCAAATCAAGAATGATTGAAGCAAACAAGAGTTTTGAGAGAAAATTCTCTGTACTATAACTCCTTATGGAAATGACCAACTGGAAAAGCATCAAGATGGAGCTTTGGGGAAAGGTTACCATTTCCTTTTATTTAAGCAAATGGCCTGTAAAAATGGCTTGGAGCGGGTTGGGGTCACTGTTGCCTGAAAACTTGTCTAGGAAAGTGTCAAGCTAGGACTTTAAGATAAGATAGAATCTTATCTCTCATGTGCATCTATTTCTGTGCCAGCCTATCATGCTTATTAGAGGGAATAAATGGAACATTTGCAGAACATATTTTTTTAATGGGGGCAGCCTAACTTGGAGATGCTAAAGCTAAGACTGTGCAGCTTTCCAATGCTACTTTTACTAGCAAAATCTTCATGGCAGCTTATCAAACCAGATCTGTGAAACTTCAAATAGGAAGTTTGAATATAGTGTGAAACATTTTTTACACTTCTGGGAATAGGGAGCTGTAAGTCATAATTCTATACGTATCTTTCACTCCTGAAAATAGTTAACATTAGGCCAGGTCCCACAAATTTGCTTTACACTCACACATTTTTGCTTCTGAGGACAGGGGCAGGGGTGGGCTGCTGGGGGTTCGCAGGGGTTCAGGAGAACCTCTAGCTAAGATTCTGTGCAGTTTGGAGACCCCCCAAATCCCACTCCTGGCTGGCCCTGCCCCCCCCTCCCCCCCCCCCCCCGGGGTCCCCCCGCAGCTGGGGGTTCGCAGGGGTTCAGGAGAACCTCTAGCTAAGATTCTGTGCAGTTTGGAGAACCCCCAAATCCCACTCCTGGCTGGCCCCGCCCACCCCACCCCTCCCCTCCCAGGAGTCCCCACGCTACCCGTTTTGGATGCAGGTAAATGCAGGGCACGCATGGAGGCTCGGGGACTGTGAAAAAAGGGCCTACTGGAAGTTTGGGAAGGCCGGAAACGGGCCCATTTCCAGCCTCCAGAGGGCCTCCAGAGCCTGGGGAGGCCGTTTTCGTCCTCCCAGAGGCTCGAGGAAAACCTCCGGAGCCCGGGGAGGGCAAAAATGCCCCCCCCATGGTGCAGGAGGCCAACTAGGCCACGCCCACCATGGCCACGCCCGCCCAGCAACTGGGCAGAGAACCCCTTGTTAAAATATTTGAAGCCCACCCCTGGACAGGGGTCACCAGACCTTACAAGTTTGCTTGACTCCTGGGACTATAGGTCATAGCTAGCATTAGGCTGGACCCACAATTTGTTTTATTCCTTCAGATCATAGGGAATCATTGCTTATATAAACAGTATGTGTAGGTCGTACATACGCTTGCCAAACTTAAAGAAGACATGCCTACTGTGGCAGTTAAGAAAACAATCAGTTAGAGGTAGGAAGGTGGAGTCTTAATATATTTAAAATCTTAGTGTGATGGAATGTGCACCTGCAGCAGCAGTGGGGGTGGATTTGGCAACTCAGAGCTTTCATAGAAGGAGTCCCAGATTAAGAGATAGTGCAATCCTGAGCTGAAAGGGTGAGGGGGGAAGAGGTTCAGGGTAGCACCATCCTAGAATCTCTCAGAATATATCTAGTAGCTTAGAAAGTTACAACTTTAGTTTGGCAAAATTCTGTCTATTAAGTGGAAAACACATAAAGTATTGGAACTTGATTGAATTTAACTGCCTTGTCTCTGTGTTTCAGCCTGATCCTTGGTTTTGCAAATTCTGGAGGTTATATCTTTCCCAGAGAGCCATGTAAAGCTGCCTGCGTATCTCTATATAAGACCCAATCTCATGATGTCAAACCTTCATATTGGTCTAGCCAGGAAGGAAGCCGGACTTCCTTGACTTACAACAGTTTCACTGAGTGACTGTTCAAAATTACAACGGCACTGAAAAAAGTTACTTATGACCATTTTTCACACTTATGGCCGTTGCAGCATCCCCATGGTCGTATGATTTACATTTGGATGCTTGACAACTGATTCACATTCATGATTGTTGCAGTGTCCCGGGGTCATGTGATCACCTTCTGCAACCTTCCGACAAGCAAAGTCAATGGGGAAACCAGATTCACTTAACATCCGGGTTACTAATTGAACAACTGCAGTGATTCACTTAACAAATGCGGCAAGAAAAGTCGTAAAATGGGTCAAGACATGCTTAAAAAAATTTCTCACTTCACAACATAAATTTTGGGCTCAACTGTAGTCATAAGTTGAGGACTACCTGTATTGCTCCTAGAATCCCTATGCCATGAAAGGATCCTTTTGAATAAATGAAGCCCATATCAGACATAATATATAAAAATGAGATGACAGATGTATGTAAGTACGGTAACATCATTACAGAAGGATGTGTTGAACACGATGTGATGGACCTGTTGAACACCGGCCACAATTCCAGTATTAATATTCACTGTCCTTTTAAACTGAAGTAACTTTTAACAGCAGGGACGCCGTGGCTCAGTGGCTAAGACGCTGAGCTTGTCGATCAGAAAGGTCGGCAGTTTGGTGGTTTGAATCCCTAGCGCTGCGTAATGGAGTGAGCTCTCGTTACTTGCCCCAGCTTATGCCAACCTAGCAGTTCGAAAGCATGTAAAAATGCAAGTAGAAAAATAGGGACCACCATGGTGGGAAGGTAACAGCGTTCCATGTGCCTTCGGCGTTAGGTCATGCCGGCAACATGACCACGGAATCGTCATCAGACAGTGCTGGCTCTTCGGCTTAGAAACGGAGATGAGCACCGCCCCCTAGAGTCGGGAACGACTAGCATGTATGTGCGAGGGGAACCTTTAGCTTTACCTTTAACTTTTAACAGCAGATTGTTAGCAATAGTAAGAGGCAATAAAGCCAAATGCATTCTTGGATTTTTCTTTCAGATAAAGTTCTAATCAATCATGGTTTTTTTTCTTAAAAATGCTTCTTTACTTTGCTTGTCACTTTGTCTCTCACATGCACAGACATAATGTAGCATGTACACATATACCCATACTGTCGTCATTTATTCTTGGTCAGTGCAATTATAATGGTCTCCCAGTGTTATTGTATTCAGCTTCCCATTTGTCTTTTGCCTTTATGCTTCTAATTTGTTGAGATGTGATATGTTGGAATTGCTTCAGTCGATTCACTGGGGGCTTGAACTTCACCAGGCAAATCCCTGGTGAACTCATTGTGTTTGCCTATTAGCCTAGTTCCTTGTTTGAGTGTGAATGCTCCCGTGCGTAAGGTGACTGAAACTAAGACAAAACACTTTCTCCGGTGGCTCACTGCATTGCATCAGCAGGGAATACAGCATGCTCCCCAGTCCCTATGAATATATCCAGATATTGTTTGAAACATTCTTATTTAAATTACAAATTATTCTAAAATCACAATTTCAGATACCTTAATTGTTTTCTCCCTCTCTTACAAGCCTGTAAGATGTGACCCACAGGGACAGAATTCAAACCCTGATCTTATATAGTACATAATGTCATTAACTAAGGATGTGCATTGGTCACTGCTATTCAATTTTATGTTAAGTGGTCCCTGCTCAAGCAAATACATCATCCAGCTCTCCATCCCCCTAAACTAGCTAATAAGCTGCTTCCATTTGTTAAATGATAATGATGGAGTGACTACATCTTAATCTCAAATTGGTTTTAGGAGAGCACCGAGGGCTCTTTGCCTATTTCTGAGCTGACAATCACCTGCAAATTAACTACCAGAACACAAAGATTGTGGTATTTGTCAGAGACCAGGATGATGAAACTGGTATGTTCAGGATAGCATGAACAGGTAAAATGTTTTAAATACCTCGACATATTTTTCCATGCCTCAGGCTAAAGGAAGGCTCAGCAGAGAAGTGATGTAGCAACTTGAGGACTTGATGCTCAAGAGGAAGAGAATTTCCGCTGCCTTCAAATTATTTGCATCAACTCCTCTGTGGGGCACATTTATCTTCATTTTCTAACTACAATTTCCGGGAACTGGAATTTGCACAATCCAAGATTTGGAAAGTACTATATTTTTCCGTGTGTAAGACACTACTTTTTCTTAAAAATATTTACTTGAAAATGGAGGGACGTCTTATACACAGGAGGCCGAGAGGAGAAGATGTGGCCCATGATCATCCCCTTCCTCCAGCTCTGCCGGATGAGCCTCTATCTCAGTGATGGCGAACCTATGGCACGCGTGCCACAGGTGGCACGTGGAGCCATATCTGCCGGCACGCAAGCCGTTGCCCTAGCTCAGCTCCAGTGCGCATGTGCACACCGGCCAGCTGATTTTCGGCTCACATGGAGGCTCTGGGAGGGCATTTTTGGCCTCCGGAGAGCCTCTGGGGGGCGGGAGAGGACGTTTTCGTCCTTCCCAGGCTCCAGGGAAGCCTCTGGAGCCTGGGGAGGGCGAAAAATGGGCCTACCGGACCCACCAGATGTCGGGAAATGGGCCGTTTCTGGCCTCCAGAGGGCCTCTGGGGGGGGCGTTTTTGCCCTCCCCAGGCATTGAATTATGGGTGTGGGCACTCGTGCATGTGCGATAGCGCGCACGCACGCACGCACGCGCTTTTGGCACCCGAGAAAAAAAGGTTCACCATCACTGCTCTATCTTATATGCAGCTCTATCATTCCTCTCTATTGTAGTTGTTTCCTGTATCGCATTGCCACTCTAGGTTTCATCTCTATTGTTCCTGTGATGCATTTACTGTTCTTGTATTACTCACTCTCTAATAAGATGGCTTCTGCACAGTGATGCAGTGATGGCTTGTAGTGTGCTTACTTACTCTACATGAAACATGCAGGCGTCCTATACATGGGGGTGTCTTATAGATGGAAAAATACAGTAGAGTTCAGAGTTGAGGTGGCTAGGGCAGAGATTCAAATGTGGTATAAGTAATTTTTAATTTCTGGTGAAAGAAACTTGTGCCCCAATGAACTAGGAGTTCTGGTGGTGCAGTGAGTAGAATGCAGTATTGCAGGCTAACTCTGCCCACAGCCAGGAGTTCTATCCTGATCAGCTCAAGGTTGACTCAGCCTTCTATCCTTCTGAGGCCAATATAATGAGCTGGATTGTTGGGGGCAACATTTGTAAATCACTCAGAGAGTGCTGTAAAGCACTATGGAGCAGTATGTAAGTCTAATTGGTATTGGAACCCTTAATTCTTGAGCAGTATCTGTTTAGAAAAAAGCTGAAATATTTGGTGACATATAGTGTTTCTCCAAAAGTCGTTCTATCTGTGCAATTGTTAAATGCAATCTAAGTAAGCAACCATGATTCCAAACCAATGACTTCTGGATATGGAAATGCTTAATAGCAATAGCACTTATATACCACTTCATAGTGCTTTTGGCAGCCCTCTCTAAGCAGTTTACATATTGCCCCCAACAATCTGGGTCCTCATTTTACCCACCTCAGAAGGATGGAAAGCTGAGTCTACCTTGAGCCTGGTGAGATTCGATCTGCCAAACTGCTGGCAGCCGGTAAGTCAGCAGAAGTAGCCTGCAGTACTGCATTCTAACCACTGTGCCACCGCAGCTCTTGATGATCATATAATGATATATATATGACAGCTTCTAATGACCTTAAATATTGGACTTGGGTCTTAACATGGAACTGGATAATTATCTGACATTCAAATAATGCAGAACATTTTTTTGAACCCAGTTTCATGCATTGCCACCTATCTTGCTGGATGACCAGTTTAATAAGATTTCATATAAAAAAAGAGATGTATTATTGGGTACAGATGAATGAACTAGCCATATCATACAACACTGTGTGTTTTACAAAGACATTTGCATAAGTTTATATGGCTTGTTTTATGAAAATTACTAGGCCATCTGGATGACTTCTTAACTTCTCTTATTAGACCGGCACTCGAGATTTACTTCCAATGTGCACCAAAATCTGTCCACCACACATAAAGCCTGATCTAAGCAATCAGTAATTTGCTTTCAAATGGTCATTGTTTCCATTCTGCACATTGCATTGCACTATAATAAATTCTGCAACATTATGTTTACTTCATTAGAAGCTGCAGCTCAGTTTCTGATTAAAGGATGTATCCTGCATGATTCTTCTAAACTAGACACATTCACATTTTATAAACCTTAAGCCAGAGGTGGGTTCCTCCCGGTTCGCACCGGTTCTATAGAACCGGTAGCAAACCGCTGGTGATGTCACAGAGCCGGTTCTGTAGGTGCCGGTCCGTGGATGCTGCCATCTTTTTTTTTGGATTTTTGGGGGGAGGGTTGGAATTTTTTGCTGATTTTTTTTCTTCTGTGCATGCGCAGAAGCCGAGTCCCCAACACTGCGCATGCGCCACCATCTTGTTTTTGGCTTATAATTAGGCCGCAGCCACGCGGCGTGGGAGGAAGCGAGCCGGCGGCGAGGTAAGTTAGAACCCACCCCTGCCTTAAGCTCTTAGATTGTGTATGATCAACTGAGAAGTTTTATTAAATTCAGACAGATTGCATACATATGCCTAAAATTGTGTTGCTGAGGTATATGAAGATGTCCTACAATCTTTGGGATGAGGGTTAACAAAAGATCGAAGACAGGTCAGCAAATAAATTAAACATTTCTAGGTTTTCATGATGACAACACTAACGCCCAAGGACATTTTTTCTCCCTCTTTTCCAGATTGGCTCAGATAATCTTCATGATGTATCAGTCTGACAAAAGTACATCCCTTCTTGAGGCAGTTAATAATAACTACTACTAATATTTTGTTTTACAAGTAGTTGACACAGAAGTCATGGGTGTGCTTGTACTGAAGGTCTTTTTCCTGAGTGTCTATGTGTGTGTCTGTATGTGTGCATCTATGTTTCACTTTGAGTTGTAAGCATACATAATGAGGTACTTGTCTTGTATCGACTGTGATTAATTGATATATAAATATAATAGGTCTACTGACACCTCCTTTGTTTTATCATATTGTTTCAAATTAAGAAAGGAAATGCTTAATTTTCCATTGTCTTTTAGAAATAATTCTTCCATAGAAAGGGGTTCCACAATACAAATGTAAGGAAACATTCTTTAGACATTAATTTAGTTAGTTTAGTTTAGTTTAGAAATTCTAAACATTAGACAATCATAATTAGTTTAGATACACTGAGAGTGAGATGGGTGGTACCTAAATTTGAGAGATAGATAGATAGATAGATAGATAGATAGATAGATAGATAGATAGATAGATAGATAGATAGATAGATAGATAGATTCTCAATCCTTTAATATTCCACGACAAACATATATAGATGCATACATACATACATACATACATACATACATACATACATACATACATACATACATACCGTACATACATACATACATACATACATAAAAAATTTGGGTTTAGAAGAAATAAGTGTTTTGACAAAGAAAAGAATCATAAACTTGGAAAGAACCTTAGAGGTCACTTTTTTAAAGGATAAACCACCCAGAGTCATTTGAAGATAGGTGGTCTCTGAATCATTTACAAAAAAAAAAAAAGATTATTTGTTCAAAATCCCTGTTGAGTGCAGTAGATCTTGTTTGATTGATGATCATCCAACCTCTGTTACAGGGGTGGGTTCTGGATCTTTTTGCTGCCAGTTCGGTCAGGGTCGCGCCGGGCGCACGCGCACCCGCAGCAATCAAAAAATAGCTTCTGCGCATATGCAGAAGCAAAAATTAGCTTCTGCGCATGCGCAGAAGCAAAATCCAAGATGGCAGCGCCCACGGAGACACCGACAGAACCGGCTCCGTGACGTCATCACCGAATTACTAACGGTTCTAAAGAACCGGTTAGAACCAGTAGGAACCCACCTCTGCTCTATTACAAGACTTCCAGTGAAGAATTTACCTGTTAATGTGTCAGCCTATTCCATGCCTGAAAACATGTGCAGTCTGGACGTTTATCCTGATTTCATGCCTTCTTCCTTGAATTCTTCCTGTAACTCATGTCCTGAACTCTATGGACAATAGAGGATGAGTCAATAGAAGAATACTATTCTATCATCTCTTAGTTGTCTTTTTTTGTATACCCAAATGCTTAATAATTGATCTTTGTATACCTTGGCTTCTAGGCTCCTCCTTATCTTGCTTACCTTCCTTTGAACCCATTCACATTTGTCAGTAGTGTTTTTGTACTGTGAATCCAGAGCTGGATTCAGTTTTGGATTCAGTCCAGAACTGGATTTCAATATTGAAGATGGGTTCTGACCAGGGCAGGGTAGAACAGAACAATTACTTCTTGCAATCTGGACTCTGTTCTTGTTAATGTACAGTACTTCTAGATTTTTGCAGTTGCGTTACACTGCTGCCTCATATTGAATTTGTGTTAAAAAAAAAGTGAGGGGGGATTTTTTTTTCTTGAAGGAAATAGCAATAGCAATAGCAATAGCAGTTAGACTTATATACCGCTTCATAGTGCTTTACAGCCCTCTCTAAGCGGTTCACAGAGTTAGCATATTGCCCCCAACAATCTGGGTCCTCATTTTACCCACCTCGGAAGGATGGAAGGCTGAGTCAACCTTGAGCCGGTGAGATTTGAACCGCCGAACTTCAGCTAGCAGTCAGCTGAAGTAGCCTGCAGTGCTGCACTCTAACCACTGCGCCACCTGGTTTTCCTTTTAATATCTAAAAAAAAAAGGAGGTATGCATATTTTACTAGGACATTTTATAAAGATGCAGGAAAAATTCTCCCAACACTGGTGTAGAAGAATTTCTTTTTTTTAATAAAGTTTTTTATTTTATTATTTCAAGAATACAAACATTCCATCTTTCCTTAAACAGTGTGTCGTCTGGGTACAGGTGCAACATCCTTCACCATTTACAACATCATTCACATTCACATTAATATTTTTTCTCTAAACTTAAAATTATAATATATTAAACAATTAAACATTGCCAGGCTCCTCATTTTCTTAATACCTTCTAGTAATAATACCATATTAACATTAAACATCATTATTCTCATCTTACATGTACTAACAATTTACATCTTATTCATATCTCTTAGTGTATTTTTTGTTATTCTTTAGTCTTCATTTCCAAACTCCTTTTTTATTCTCTAACCATTGATAAAATACTTCCCATATCATATAATATTCAGTTTGTTCTTTTCCCTTAATTTCTAATGTTAGTGTGGTGTAGAAGAATTTCAAGGGATACTTAAAACATACAAGAAAGAGAAACTTATACTTTTACAAATTCTTCTTTCCCTTGAGAAAATGGGAAACTGGGTGGAAAGAAAAGGCAGCCATGGAAATCTGAAATTTGAGTGGCAGAAAATTAAGACTTCAGCGAATTAATTAATTAATTAAGATTTCTGCACCAAACTCCCATGGTATGTAGTTCCTTCCCACAATCTTTTTAGCAGAGATTTTTCCTGCTCTGCATGCAAACAAATGCCCACCTTTGGTTCATAAAGAGAAAGGATGAAGAAGTTTTATTGCAATGAATTGTGCTGTCAATCATTCAGAATTTCCTGACAGAAGCAAAGAGATAATACTTATTTTTAAAATAAACAAGGCAACCTCTACATGTTTTATTAATTTTGTTGGTACACAATGTGTTTTGAAAGACAATTTATTTTCACCGTTCTTTCAGGAAAGAAATAAAACAAATATTGGAAGGCTTTGGAGCAAGATGAATATCTAATAGGAAATCAAAAAAGGGAGAAAAAATGAACAGTATGAATCAGTGAGGGTAGTAAACAGATGGAAATTGCACCTTTCTTACCAAGGTAAAATCATGGATAATATTCATACATCTTAATAAAAATACAGTGGTGATAATTTTCAAAGCTATTAATCTATGACAAATTGGAAGATTGTCAGTGCTCAGTGCTTCAGTGGTGTCTATACAGTGGTATGTAATATTTCAATCAGAGCTCTAGATAAGCTCTAGATAAGCTTATGATCTTCCAGATGTTAGTATCAATTCACAACAGCCCCAACTACTGTGACTAATAAAGTGGGAATCTGGGAGTTTTAGTTCAGAAAGTTCTGCAGGATAGTTATCAGCAGCGGTGGGTTGCTCCCGGTTCGGCCCGGTTCGGCGAACCAGTAGCGGCGGCGGTGGGAGGCTCTGCCCACCCACCCAGGACGCTTCTGCGCATGCACAGAAGCATCACGTGAGTATGCGCGAACCAGTAGCGACGGGATTTAGAACCCACTACTGGTTATCAGATGTGCAACTAAAGGACAGATACTCCTTTTTGTCCTTATGTCCTCTGTCTAGCAGACAAACTTAAAATCAGATATTGTCCAACTTTTTAACTGTCTTGTGTTTTTTTTTAATGGACTGCTTTCACAATAGTAGTCAAACATTCATGTATTATGGCCTTGTATATCATCTCTTTCTTTCTTTTCCTTGTCTGTCAACAGCCCAAACATATGTTATTTAATTTATTTCCTGATTCCAGTCATCAGTTTCAATCCATCCTCTTCAAATCTATGTTCACTGCAGTCTGTAGATTACATGACTCATCATACCACAGTGAAATTTGAAAAATGTGTCATTGATTCCATATTATCATTATCACAACTTCTTGAAAGCAAAGACTTGTGTTGGGAAAATATTGCAGTTGAATAAAACAGTCTTTCGGATGCCAGGAAAAAAAGGCCTAAGTACAGTTTTTGCCATTTTTCATTTTAATACTTTTCATGGATGCCAAGAAAGTTAAACAGATAGCATATCCTCGTTTCTCCCAATTTGTCCCTCTTTCCAATTGTCTGTCTTCCTTTGTCTGTTCAGATATCTCGTAATCCTAGCCAGATCATAACTTGATTGGCCATAGTATCTAGGCCTGTTGTGAATTATAATTCAGCAGCATCTGGAGAATAATTGCTGCTGATGCTTAGAGGGTTTGGATCACCTTTTTGAAGTTTTATGCTTTATGTCTGAGTTCTTTCCCAGGATTTTAGACTGATAGAAAACTTGAAAGATTACCTACATGGCCTTTTTTCTCACTGAAAAGGAGCCTTTTTAAAATTCAGTACTTTTGATTCAGACCAAGTCCTGATAGTACGACGGAAATAGCATTCTTATAGTATGGGGTTGATTTTGAAGCCCTGTCATTTGGATGAATCCAATTGAACTCTACTAGGACCAGTCTCTGGATAGGGGGCATTCAGTCAGAAGGGCAGCAAAAATGTCAAAATGGTGGCCCTATCCAGATGTTGAAAGCCATATCCCTTTTTATTTGTTTTGCGCATAAGAGAGGGCTTTACGCAGTGGTGAGTTGCTACCGGTGCGCCCCAGTTCAGGCGAACTGGTAGCGGCGGCGGGAGGCTCCGTCCACTCGCCCGGACCTCATAACGGACGATCTGCGCATGCGCAGAAGCGTCGCACGCGAGCAAAGCGTGCGCACATGCACGTTCACAGTTCTGAACCGGTAGTGAAGGTAAGTGAAACCCACTACTGGCTTTACGTGCATAGTTACAGCTGCCATATTTTGCCTGGGTAAAAGTGGTTTTGTACATTTCTAGACAGGGTTCACTTGGTGCAGTTCTTTTTCAAAAGTTTTGGAAAGTGAGAAATGAATTGATACATTTATATAACAACTTAAAAGTGGGATAAAAGGGAAGCAGCCTGCGGGGAGTGATGAAAAAGATGTGAATAGCTGCCATTTAGCCATGAAGCTGCGAGGAAGCCAACCACATGTGTCCTGCTGCAAAACGTTCTTCTCTTTCAATAACTTAATTTCTTTTGTCTGTTGTGGAAATGCAGCTTATCAATAGATGAGAACATATCCAAAGCCAATGGATGGTTCTTAAGGGATCTATGTCCAATGGAGGTAGTATGTAGTGATGTACCTCAGGGTTTGGTACTGTTCAATATCCTCAAAAATGACTTACATGGGAGAATAGAAGGGATGCTCATAAAATTTGCAGATGCCACAAATCTGGGATTGGTGGATGAGATTGCTAACACCCATAAGACAAGCTCAAAATGCAAAATGATCTTGATAGAAATGAATATTGGGCCCTATCTAACAAAATGTTGTTCAGTGGGGAGAAACACATTTAGGCAAAATAAAAACAGATGTACAGATACAAGATAGATGGTACAATTGCCCGAATCTAACCTGAATAGGAACTATGGGGGGTCATAAAAAAAGAATTTATTAGAAGGAAGGTTAAGGTTATAACACATGAATGCCAGCAAATACTTTACTTTCAAGCGAGGCATCAATATGTAAACAATTTATGGCAGCAAAATTCTCTTTGCACTCTTATAATGAAAGAGGCTGGAAGCCTGCCAATTTTGTGAAGTTAAGGGGGTTTCTGTACTTGTTCATTGTTTTGGTAATTGCTATTCAACTTATCAGTATGGCAACCAATTTAACCAGATAAATGATTTATACTATTCATCCAAGAATATATATTTACAAAATGAAGTTGGTGAGCATGTGATGGTACAAATTACAATGCACAGAGACAAGCAACTTCCATTGATGATATGCCATATTAAAATTACATATTTTTGTACTAAAGACTTCAATCCAAGCTTTTGTATTTCCCCATGTAGTGCACATCCCTTAATTTATAACTTCTTTTTGCAGTCTTTCAATCTTATTTGCTCTGGGGTTCATTAAGGAACCGGACATGATGATCTCCAAATAAATAAAAAAATAATTTAAAAACTAAACTCCAAGAGTTTGACAAAATAACCGACTGATGGGACTCCTCATGCGGCAACTAAATTTTAGAAGATTTTGATAGGTTCACACAATAATTTTGATGTTCAACCAATTGTTTGGTCACCATGGAGCTTCATGTCACTGCACGTTCTACTACAGTGATCATCGTTTGGCTCCCCCTGTGAAGTTATTTAAAAGTTTTTAAGCATCATTTGAACTCCTAGCAATCATCACATCATATAACAATAAATTCTGCAAGTTAACTATATATACACTATATGAAATAATTCTTTTTTTTCCCTTTTGGGATAATAGCTAAATCTTTCTTCAAAGAAAATGGTTTTAATTAGCCCACAGGTTTCTTTCTTAAAAGTAAATTTCATAGAGGTGGATGTAGGAAGCCTATAATTATTGTGCTAGACATATAAATTATTCTGTGAACGCCATTCTCTGAAAAGAATGCTACAAAGCCTGACAAAGATAGGCATCAGTGACAGCTAGGAATTAAGTGAAGAGAAGGTTCTCCAGCTGAACCTATGGCAGACCTTCTAGTGAAGCTGAACAAAAAAGGAAGAAAACGTCTTTCACATACAGAAAACATGCCAATTGGCTAATACTAGAACCATCTGTATTTAAGGAACTTTTCTATTTTATTTTCCCTTAACTGAAATGCACAGCTCAGTACAACAGGGACTGTATTTGAAATACTGCAGACACTGGGTGAATATGAATGAATATTTAAATTAGGACAAACTGACTACGTATTTGTAAACTGTGTGGGCTCCCTTTCCTTAAATAGCTATGGAATCCTTGCTATCACATTGTAATGTTGGGTTTTTTTGGGGGGGGGGCTTAAACAGTATGAGATCTATACATCAGATGAATGGTTTTACCTAAAGACTCTCTTAAAATCAACTGAAATTTACAAATTTAGAAAACATGATCATGTAGATAAGTATTTTCAATTTTGGATCCGTACTGTGGAACTTTAAGGCTTGCTAAAAGCTGAGTTAGGTGAGGTATTTTTCTTTTTCTTTTTAAAAGCCATGCATGGCAAAATCCAGAAGGTAGGCCATTTTAAACAGTATAATTGTGGTCTATGTGAGGTTTATTGTGTTGAATAAACTAATCTGCCCCTAAGTGAACTGACTGAGGGACGCCAACTCTTTATTTTCACCTTTATAATTCCAGATAAATACACATAACAAGCTGTGCAGAAAAAGGATGAAATATACAATTGCGTTCATTTTGATACCTCATATGAAGTAATTTATTAAAGCCATTCAATGTGATTGTTATATTTTACCAGCTCTTTTGACGGTATGTTTTTATCCTGCCATGAATTCATAGCAGCTGCTAGAGTGTAGTGGTCTAGAAACTGAAGGCAAAATGAAATATGGAAACATTTGCTAAATATTGGGTAGCCCTGAAATAACTACTTGTCTTGTCACTAAGTCTTGAATCATTTGATCACCAGGCCTATTGACAAAATTATTTCATGTATTCAAGGGATGTATAAGGTTGATTTACAGAAACGTATAATTGAATTCCTTTATCCAAGTGAAGGAACACTACTTACTGTAAATACAACTACATCTCACGAATGAAGGCAAATATATGTGTCCCAGGATAATGATGCAAAATCGAATTTGGGTTGGTCACGAGACCTGAGATTTACTCTTCCGAACTTTCGGACTCATGTTGGAGACCATCTTTAGGGAATTTCTCTCTACTGGAATACGTCCTTTGGGCTGTTCTGTGAGTCGTGTTTATGTGGTGCCTTCCTATTGGCTGATTGGTGTGTTGATGGCTGGCGGTCAACAAGGATCATCAATTTCCACAAGAAAATAACAGCCAATCACCAGCCATCAATACAGCAATCAGCCAATAGGAAGGCACCACATAAACATGACTCACAGAACAGCCCATAGGATGTATTCCAGTAGAAAGAAATTCCCTGAAGATGGGCTCCAGTGTGAGTCCAAAAATTTGGAAGAGTAAATCTCTGGTCCCCGTGACTGATCCAAATTCGATCTCACACAATTATATCTATCCAAAGCAACTTTTTCCCTAAGTCTGATGTATGACCACAAGAGGAATATATCTAGAAGGACCTTCATTCTTCCAATACTTTCATATTTTGATTAAGGGTTTGTATGATCACTGTTCCTGTGGAGGAATCAATACATTACATAATAATGTAAAATGATAAGTTTAGAGTAAACCACCATGTTAGTATCTTATTTTCCATAGTCTCTTATCATATCCATATTAGTTGCTATTAATATTATCAGTTTTCCTTCTTCAGGAATACAAAATTGGCATTATCCTTCTGCGCTAAAATAATAAATTGCCACTCTTACCCCATATCCATTATTATGCGGAACAAAAGTAATGCTCAAGGAATGGTAGTTAGGAACACATCTTAGAAACTCTTCATTGTAACTGTTTCAGGATTCATTATTTTCTTCATAGATGAATCTGTCACCATAAAATTGCTATCTGAATGGAACAATAAGAATGGGAGCATATAGCATTAAGATACTTTAAGCGAAAAATAATTATAAGTCTTTGATAGAAGTTCTTTATTTTCTTGTCTATTGATGTCGAGAAGAGGCACACTGCACAATTAAAATTGAACTTCCATAATACAGGAACCTGGGAGCCATGCAACAGGGAAAACTCCTGATATTTGCCCCAGCTCCTGCTTACCTAGTAGTTCAAAAGCATTCAAATGTGACTAGATCAGAGGTGGGTTCCTCCCGGTTCGCACTGGTTCTATAGAACCGGTAGCAAACCGCTGGTGACGTCATGGAGCCAGTTCTGTCGGTGCCGGTCTGTGGACGCCACCATCTTTTTGGGGGGGATATTTTTTGCAAATTTTCGGCACTGCGCATGTGTAGCAGTGGAGGAAGCGAACTGGCGGCGAGGTAAGTTAGAAGCCACCCCTGGACTAGATAAACACCATCACCCCTGAGTCAGACACAACTAGACAAGGGAAACCTTTACCTTTAATACAGGAACCATTTTGGATTGGAAGGACATATCTTTTTTTCAGGGTCTCAGATTTTTGGTTTGGAATAGGGCAGAAAACTGCAAAAACATTCCTTTTAAAAATGTCCCAATGGAAATAAACACAGCTTCCTTTGTACTCAGGTGGTGATCAGTGAGAACTACTGCTTTTGAACACAGTTAATAGTCTAGTAGAACAGCCACATTCAAATTTCTCAGAAGAAAACATTTTCAGAAGGATATATTAGATGGGTTTTTATTTCTCCCTCCCTCTCTCTTTCTCTCTCTCTTTCTCTCTCTCTCTCACTCACTCGCACACATACACACCACCCGTACATTACAGAATTGTGCATGAATAATTCTCCACTGTCTGTGTGCACTATGTCAACAGCAAATTAAATAAAATGCAAATTAAAATAAAGAGAATGCTTTCCCCTGATGCCCATGGAACTATAATAACCAGAGACAGAAAATTGGGCACTAACAGAGTTAGAAACAGAGTTTCTAACAGTTGTGAATTTAGTTCTCTTTAAAAAGTTGTTATCTTTCCAACATTGTCTGCAATCTGCTGGTAAATTCCAAATAGAACATGACTAAAATTCCCCTATTCCCAGTTTGCATCCTATCATCTAAAATGGATCTAAAATTGAATGTATGACGATGTGTCCAGCAATGACTTTAATGAAAAAGTCTTTCTGAGGAAAGCATTCCAAAACTAGGTATCATTACTGTAAAGACTTTTTTCCAAACTCATATTGCTTTTGGGGGGGGGGGGACATACAGACATGAATTTTGAAGGATACCATAAGATTTGAGTCGGTATATTTGAAGACCCGATAGATCTGATTAAGACATTTATTGCTTTAAAGGGTAGATTTAGAACCATCTTTGAAATGAGCACAGAAAGGCTATTCTGGTTTTCATCACTGTTTCCCACAGCCTGGTCCTAGTTGTGTATTCTATTTGAATGGAAATTATTTTGTGGTGACTGACAAATTTATTGGGTCATGCATGTGTTTTGTATAATAGACTGTTATTCTTGGTGTCTGAATGCATATTGGAATACATATCAAGCTATGTATCTCTGCCAGGAACATTTGGACAACTCTATCTACCTTTATTAAAAAATAATTTCTTTTGCAAGCTCAACATTTAAACCTTATGCAAATGTTCATTGTTAGTGAAGTCTCCAGAAGAGTCAACAACTTCACGGTTTATGGTATAATTTTATCTTTGCTGCTATGGATCAATGAACCTGCCAAGTTTAGTTTTGCTCAATTTACCCATTTTCCCAGTCTTAAGTGTTTTCTAATTTATTTCTAGCTCTGTCTGTATAATTTAAAAAAAATCTATATGAATGTTTTTTTCTGAGTTTTTGTGCATCTTTCTTGTAATATAGACTTTTTTAGTCCACATTTCTTTTATATTCACTTTTGTGAAGCACTTTTCCCAGTTACAATGCATTTATAAAGAAATTATTTATCTGCTTAATCATCTTTTGAATGGCAATTTGTATCACAAAAACCTTAAATATGGGTATGCACACTATAATTACATACAGGCTAATAAAGAACTTTAGAAAATGAAACTGGTATGTTGCAAACTCAGTGAATTTGTTTCAAATGTCTATTTGCTGTGCCAAAGCTTGCTCTCCTTTTAAGTATGTCAAAAAGTTTTGGCAACTGGCAGCTTGTAGATTCAATTCTTAATGAAATCTATTCAGTCTTTCCTCACCTGCTTACTAAGATATGCCCAGACTGATTTCAATAATTAATGGAGTGTAGAATAATTTCAGAAAGTCCACCAAAACTAGATTGAAATTTAGCAAAGAAGGAACAGCCAAGGGTCAAGGGTAGGGGTATCCAACCTTGGCAACTTTAAGACTTGCGGACTTCAACTCTCAGAGTTCTCCAGCCAGCATTAAGGAAGTCCACAAGTCTTAAATTGACAAGATGGGACCAGGGGTGGGCTTCAAAAATTTTAGCAAGGGATTCTCTGCCCGGTTGCTGGGTGGGCGTGGGCATGGTGGGCATGGCCTAGTCGGCCTCCTGCACCACGGCGGGGGCGTTTTTGCCCTCCCCAGGCTCTGGAGGCTTTCTTCGAGCCTTCGGGAGGGTGAAAACGGCCTCCCCATGCTCCGGAGGCCCTCTGGAGGCCGGAAACAGGCCCATTTCGGGCCTTCCCGATCTTCCGGTAGGCCCGTTTTTCGCCCTTCCTGAGCCTCCCCATGCTCCCTGCACTTACCTGCATCCAAAACTGGCCGCATGGGGACTCCTGGGAGGGGAGGGGCGGGGCAGGCGGGGCCAGCCAGGAGTGGGATTTGGGGGTTCTCCAAACTGCACAGAATCTTAGCTAGAGGTTCTCCTGAACCCCTGCAAACCCCCAGCAGCCCACTCCTGGATGGGGCACCTCTGATCTAGGGGAAGAGCCTTTTCTGCCATGGCCCCTGCCCTTTGGAAAATCTTGCTGCTGGAGGTATGATCTTCCCCTCCACCCTTTTGGCTTTCAGGAAAGTCTCTAAAACCTGCTGATTGATGTGGGGCTCCAATGAGGAAGCTGTAGACTGGAAGTGGTTGGTATAGTGCCAGGGAAGACCCAACTACTGCTCTGTTATAAGCATTTGGTCTTTTAGTCTGTATTTAATCTTTTGCAACTTTAATCTGCTTTTATATTTATAATCATTTGTATATCTCAATTTTTTACTGCAGGATAAGCTGCCAGGCTCTTCTCAGACAGTGAGATGGGCAGCATATAAATTTAGTAAATAAATCAACAGCCTTTATTTATTTTTCAGTATTTTGATCCATTCCCCCCCCCCCATTTCTCCTTCACCATTGTCCTGGACTCGCCAATCCATAACTCTCTGGCTCTATCCAGGCAATTAACCTTTCTTGCCATTCAATAAAGGAGACAGTATGTCACATCTAAACTGTATTCAGTGGTGCAAGATCTGGTAAAACTGTAGAAAATAAGCAATAGGGTATGGTTACAAGATGAATAACAACTAGCAGCCATGCTCCATGATAGAGACCATGTGCTCCTAGCTATAACGTGGTCTACTTACTGACTAGGCCAAAAATATAGCTGCCCCTATATACCCCTCAGGGCCTAAACTACCTAAAGGTGTGTAGGGATATGCTGATTGCCTGAAATACCCCCAGATGGGTCGAGATTGCACCTGAAAAAGAGTGGCTTCTCTGAATGGAAGATGGAGGCTGGAGTGGCCTCACTTGCCTTCTCTTTCCCATCTGCTGCACCTGTTTTGGCCAGTAAGGTCAGGATTGCTAAACTTTACCTATAAACTAGCTAAACAGAAAGAAACTAACCTGCCAGAGCAGCAAATTATTTTATTTACTATAGCAAACCATATTATTTACTGGGTAACTTTTTGACCTTTGGGGAAAAAGTTATCATTACTTCTGTTATCTCTATTGGCATTATTTTAAAATAATCCTCAATTTTATAGTGTTTTTAATGTTACTTCAATGCAATGAATCTAAGCACCTTACAAGTATAATAAAACATAGGATATACCAGAATGAATAGCAATCTAATCTATAAAATCATCATGTTTTTTGCTGTTAATTCATAAAAACATGATAAATAATGATATCATACACCTCTAAGGTATGTAACTGACACATTCCATTTATCCCAATGGCTTCTTCCATAGTTACTTTTAACCGATTTCTAAATATTAATAATGGAGAAGCAGCTCATATTTCTAAGAGTATCTGGTTTCACAGAGGGAGTACCAGTCTTGCCAGGGAGAAATGACAGATATTTTGTGGTATTTTACAATAATATTGTGTATTATTTATATTATGGTTGTGAATTCATTGGTAACTTAATTCCACCAGTGCAATAGCATTTAAAAAAAACCTTGAATTATCTGAGTAACAATTTCATAGAGTTTCATATTGAGCTCAGGAAAATATTGGTTGTTTTGAATGCAAAATGATCTTTTAGATGCTTTAATAAAACTCATGCTATGAAAAATCATCATATAAAAAGTTGTTATCCTATGTTACATGTTTAAAATGTTAGATTTCTTTAAATGGTCTGACAGATTATTCTTTTTACTTCCTATTAAAATACTAATGTGACATTTTTATATCTGTTTTCATTAATATAGATATATTTTAATGTCATGCAGAAATATGTCCTAAGCTAATATAAATTGACCAAAGCCAAAGGCAACACAACAATCAATATACAAATGGCTGTCTATAAGAGCTTTTCAAAATATGCTTTAGTGAAGTGGCTGATATCATTTTCTGTTCAATAATTTTTCTTTATAGTGTTCTCAGTTAGATAAAGAAATAATTTCAATAAAAGATTTCTAGTCAAGGCAACAAAAGTGAGGAAATTTATATGCCATTCTTAGAATGACCAAATCATTCATATCCCTCACTTGAATTAAAAGGTCAGGTATAAAATAAGTAATAGCCTGGATCTAAGCTTAATCATACAGAAAACAATTTTCAATTGATCTCCTCTAAATAGGGTCATAAAACTAAAACACATTGTTAAACAGTACAAGGAATAAAACAGCATAAAATAGTAGAGGCACTTAAATATATTGAAAGTATATTATTAAGCATTAAAGATGCTTAGTTGCATAGTTCTCCTATGTGGTGTTCATGAGGTAGGGTTAAAAGAAAAATCAAGATGATCGAGTCATGGCAGCCTAGTCAAAGCTCTCTCATTGTACATGTTTATACAAATAGGATTTTTTAAAATTGTTCTAGAAACATTAAGGCCCTTCAGAAACATAAAGACTTCATTGCTTTCACTGGGTAAGTTTCTTTCTTTTTGGAGAAAGAGGTCTTAAATACGATTTTAAAAGTTTTAGAAAAATATTATTTTTTGGATTAAGCAGCAAAAAAAGTGGTTAGAATATGGATTTTGGAAAGTTGACAATGGATTAAGGGTGCAGATGAACTTGGAATTAAAGTTTTAAATTAATTAGAAGAATTCTTCCCATGGGAAATGATGATTGATTGTGCTTCTTTTAAGAAGAAACACTATAAACGGTCCTTGAAGGTTTGACACCAGAGGAAGCTAGAAAATAATATTATTAGAAAATAATAAATTCATCACATTAATAAAGAATGGAGCAAAAAGCTTTGATGGATATTTTGAACATTGGTCTTTGAAGTACTTAATATAGTAGATATATCATGTGCATATTCAACTCAAAATCCTGTAGACTGAGGTACAGTGGTGGGTTGCTGCCGGTTCAGACCAGTTCTTTAGAACCGGTAGCAGAAATTTGCTGCTGCTCGCCGAACCGGCAGCGATGACCAGCGGTCCACGCACCCGAACCGGTCCTCTGGTCGCTGCGGTTTGCAAAAAAACCCCTCTGCACATGCACAAAGGCTTCTGCGCATGTGCAGAGGGTCATTTCCGTGACCATCGCAATGCGAACCGGTAGGGAAGGTAAGTGGAACCCACCCCTGCTGAGATACTATAGAATACCTCAAATAAATACATAAGTACATTGTTATGATTATACTATATATTCAATTGTGTCTGATTTGAGAACCTACTATTGATTCTGGTCCTATGGTGCTGTTTTTCCTGTGCTGGGCAATCCTTTTGTGTAAAGGCTGCTTGGTTTCTCCAAGGTAGCTATGGGAAACATGATAGTTTAGTTCCCATCCTGATGAGCTTGCTTTTCCATACCTGATTCATACTCATCATTGCTGTATAACCTACTGCAATTCAACACTTTCTTCTGGACCATATACACTGCTTTGATCAATTCGCAATCTTAGGAAAATGAATTCTTGCAAACATTAGATCTCTTTACTGTTAATCAATGACCAATGTGATCATATTAAAAGCAGCTGTGTCCTCTTCGCTGATGACGTAAAATTATTTAACACCACTGACAATGCTGCTGTCCTACAAAGCGACATTGACTATGTGTCAGAATGGTCGCGCATTTATCTCAACTAATAAATGCTCTGTCCTGCACATTGGCAAAAAAAAAATCAGAACACCAAATACAAGTTGGCTGGAAACGATCTCGTAGACGACCCTCACTTTGTCAAGGACCTAGGAGTACTCATCTCAAACGATCTAAGCCCCAGAGCTCACTGTAACAGCATTGCCAAAAAGGCATTAAGAATTGTTAACCTAATCTTGCGAAGCTTCTTCTCTGGTAACATTGTATTGCTAATTAGGGCATACAAAACCTTTGCCAGACCAATTCTTGAATACAGCACATCCGCCTGGAATCCACACTGTATATCGGACATTAACACAATTGAGCGGTCCAGAGGTATTTCACGAGAAGAGTACTCCACTCCTCTACTCAGAATAGAATCCCTTATGCCACCAGACTTGAAATGCTGGGCTTGGACAAACTGGAAATGCGCCACCTGTGGTCCAATCCAAGCATAGTACACAAAATTGTCTGCTACAACTTCTTATCTGTCAACGACTTCTTCAGCTTCAACCACAATAATACACGGGCAAACAATCGATACAAACTCAAGGTAAACCGCTCCAAACTGGAATGCAGAAAATACGACTTCAGCAACAGAGTGGTCAATGCCTGGAATGCTCTACCCGACTCTGTTGTTACAGCCTCAAACCCTCACAGCTTCAACCTCAAACTGTCTACTGTGGACCTCACCCCATTCCTAAGAGGTCCATAAAGGGGGCATGCATAAGCACACCAACATGCCTACTGTCCCTCTCTTACTGTCTCCATTCATCTGTACTTACTTCCTTTGTTTATGTTTATGTTTATACCTATACCTGCTATCTTGTTCATGTTTGACAAACAAATACATCAAATCAAATCAATTATTATTCTGACATTTTCATTCCTCACAGTGGTCATGAGCTTGTATTTTTGATGTTCAAGACGAGGCCAAATTTCTCACTTTTTTCTTTAATCCTTTTGATCAGATGTCTTCTATTTTGATTTCTGAAAAGACAGTTGTGTCATAAGCATATGATGATGTTCCTTCCTCTATTCTTTATTCCAATATTTGATCCTTCAGGGAAAAAAACACCAAACCTTATAGATACACATAAAATTCTAGTTACAAAGAGCCGTGGTGGCACAGTGGTTAGAATGCAGTACTACAGGCTATTTCTGCTGACTGCCGGCTGCCTGCAATTTGGCAGTTCAAATCTCACCAGGCTCAAGGTTGACTGAGCCTTCCATCCTTCTGAGGTGGGTATAATGAGGACCCAGATTGTTGAGGGAAATATGCTGATTCTGTAAACTGCTTAGAGAGGGTTGTAAAAGCACTGTGAAGCGGTATATAAGTCTAAGTGCTATTGCTATTGCTACAATTGGCATCTATACCAAGCATGAATTAAAACTAACTTATAGCTAACTAAAGGTAAAACTAATTTCTTCCTACCTTGGAGGTAAATCAACATTTTTTATCTCCAATTGTTTCTCCCCCCCCCCCATGAATCCAATATTGCCCTAGGTCAATGAATGTTACCTTCAGTTTCTTAACGGACATAGAAATAAACTTTACCGCAAATTCCCTGAAAAATGTCATCTATTTCCTCTTTCTTGCATCTTCTTCCACAGCATGCAATCAAATTAAAGGATCAATGCCCACTTTGGTTTTTACTATACTTATTTAACAGGTGAATGAAGGGACTTGTTCATCAGCTCCCGAGTCACTGTACCATAGCACCAGAACAAAATCTTATATTGTATTGATCTGTTGCTACCATCAGAGTTTACCAATCAAGCCAAGACAAATTTGGTTCATTAGAAAGAAATTAACTTTAGCAAAATGTATGTGAGAAAGAGGAAAAAGAAAAAAAAGTAAGTAAAGCTGAAGCAACAAGTTAAAAGTAAATGCTCATTGTAAAGTAACCTTGTTTTATTATATTATACTATATTAATTTATTTGATTCTTTTTATTAGTTTTATTGTTTTAAATGTGGTTTTATATTCTGTAAGTCGCCTTGAGTCGCCATGGGCGAATAGGCGGCAAAATAAATAAATAGATAAATAGATAGATAGATAGATAGATAGATAGATAGATAGATAGATAGATAGATAGATAGATAGATAGATAGATAGATAGATAGATAGATAGATAGATAGATAGATAGATGTTCCAGTAGTTGGGAGCACAAAATTAACCTTGGCCAGTGTTGGAAAAGTTAACTTAATTGGACCTGGTTATCATCTGGAGGGTGACTACCTGCAAATTACAAAGATGTAGACAACCCTGAGAAGTAAAACAAAAATGGTAAAGGTAATCTTGAAAAAGGTAACTGCAAGCATTTTTGTACTGTTAACCAAGAAGACTATTGGATATGTCCCTAGTGCTTGACTTGGGGGAAAATTTATCTTAACTCAGTCATGCTAAATTTAACCCTAGTGATAGGCTGAAATTAGAAAGTGCTGGCTGGGGATTCTGGAAATTGTGATACATACACATTTGAAGAAGGCAAACTTGCAGAAGGCAGAGGTAAGGGATCCCCCCCCCCTTTTCAATATTTTAAAGCTGGGTTTAAAAAAAGAACATCAACACAGATATTTTCTGTAAAAACAGCATTTCTGAAGAGATACTATTCCTCAGTTCTAACCTACTATTGATTCATTTATTTGTATGCCATTCTTAATAAGGGAGCCACCAATCTAAGCTATATCCAATCTAGCTAGTACAGGGCTGTCAAACTTGCGGCCCGCGGGCCGGATGTGTCACGAGCTGGCCATGCCCATACCCAGTTTAGCGAAGGGGGAAAAGTTGCGTCACATGACGACGCCGTGATGACACGAGTTTGACACCCCTGAGGTAGTAGATAACGTTTCTGCATGGGTAACCTTGACCACATTGTGAACACAAGTACCAAAAAGGCAAGAATTGCATCACAGTGCATAATTTTTCATTTATCCACCCTTGTTCCCCATCTCCCATTCCCATCCCATGGATGACACAATAGATCACAATAGATCAATTAGATCACACAATAATTAATGGCATTACCTACAGGTATCTATCTGGGCCTCATAAGTCACTCCCTCACAGACAACCAGAAAGACAAATTTGATTTGTCCAGATTATTTTGGATCCATAGTGGATCTTGAACTAATTGCATCTTCAGCCGCCTCAGCCATGCTCATGTGCCCAGAAAGGAAGGGAAATTTCTGCTACTTCTTTTTTTTTTCCAAAGAAAAAAATAGGTATGTCTGGTGACTGCACTGTATTCCTTATTCAACTTACCTGATGAATATTTCTTGCACACTTTTGGAGTACACTTTTTGAGAGGGGTGTTTTGAATAATCCTAATATTTGATTTGATAAGATTTGAATAATCCTAATAAACAATTGACCAGTTATGGATTTATGACATTTTTCAAAGCCAGCTCAGCTTCTTTGTTGTTGTTTTTATGCAGCAATAAATGCTTATAATTTGTAAAGATGGTGGAAGAAGCAAAATATTATACATTAACAAATATATAATGCATTTGTTGCCTATTATAAATAAACCTTTAATTTTGCAAACCGGGACTATATATAAGTATTTTCCTACAATTAACAGTAAATGAAATACTGCTAAATTAACTTCATTTGAAATTAAGTTGTAGTTGAAAAAAATGTATTATTAGGGAAAACCCGCACTTGATAAAAGGAAACATTAAAACAAATATATGCTTCAAAGATGGCTTGTTTATATTTCTACATAAACTCAGGGAAAGGATTTTTATTTGAAATAGTTACTGTGTCAATTTACAGGAAATGATACGATCTCTTTCATGCAATTAGGGACAATACCTCTATGGCAAAATATGTCTAGCAAGGATTATATTGACTTTGATGCATGCAGCGTAGGGTAAAGGTTTGTGTGCTGATGAGAACAAAAACAAGGAATTAAAACGTGGGAAAATAACAGGACTGAACCAGGGGTGGGTTCTAACTTACCTCGCCACCGTTCGCTTCCTCCCGCGCTGCGTGGGTGCGCACATGCGCAGTGCCAAAAACCCAGCTTCTGCGCATGCGCAGAAGCAAAAAACAGCTTCTGCATGTGCGCAGAAGCCAAAAACAAAATGGTGGCGCCTATGGCCCTGCCGAGAGACCCGATTCATGGGCGTGGCCAACCGGCAATTGCTCGGTTCGGCAAACTGCAGAAAATTCCCGCTACCAGTTCTAAAGAACAGGTCCGAACCGGGAGCAACCCACCTCTGGACTGAACAAAAAGAAGCAGATAGACATGTCATAAAAAGAATGTTACAAAAGGGCAATTGTCTTTTACTCCATCTTACAATTATCTTAGTGGGAATTCAGTAGACCACAGTTCGTATGTATCAATCAAAATCATAGGAACATCTGGTTAGGAATTCTATCACAAGCTTTTGATGACATTTCAGATAAAACAGGCCATGAAATTGAGTTAGTGTCACCCAGTGGTGAAGCTTTACCATGCTATATTGTCCCAATTCAGATTTTAAACATTGAAAGTACAGGTAGTCCTCAACCTAATTGAGCCCAAAATGTATGTTGCTAAGTGAGACGTTTGTTAAGTGAGTTTTGCTCCATTTTACGACCTTTCTTGCCACAGTTGTTAAGTGAATCACTGCTATTGTTAAGTTAGTACCACGGTTGTTAAGTGAGTCTGGCTTCCTTGTTGACTTTGCTTGTCAGAAGGTCACAAAATGGGGATCACCCCAGGACACTGCAACCGTCATAAATATGAGTCAGTTGTCAAGCGTCTGAATTTTGATCACATGAGCATGAAGATGCTACAACAGTTTTAAGCATGAAAAATGGTCATAACTCATTTTTTTCAGTGATGTTGTAACTTTGAATGGTCACTAAATGAACGGTTGTAAGTCGAGGACTACCTGTATGCCAGAAAGTAGTGCATTTGTTTATTCTATCTCTAAATGTTTACATTTTAAATAATGTATCCAAACGTGCTAAAAAGGATTTGAGAACTTTACATTAAGCCATATAAGTGACCTGCACATCACGTGGGGTTTTTTTTGGTGAAAAACCATACAACAGTCTAGATTGGGGGTTTCAAACACAATTTGAGGGTTGCATCAGGGTTGTGTTTGACCTCAGGGCTGGGGGGGCTGGCCGGGGGGGGGGCATGGCCAGCTCAACATCACTCGTGTCGGGGGCGCACATGGCAGCCCGAGTGCTCTGCCAGTGAACGTTTTCGCTGGCAGAGGCACCGTAGTCCCTTGAGTTTGACACCCCTGGTCTAGATTCACAAAATGTAAATTTAAATTAAATTTAAAAAAAATATATATGGTTTGGGACAACTTGGGGAACCAGCCTATAGCAAACTTCTGTGAATATTGGAAATAAGGAAATTTATTGTTTAAATTATTTTCCAAAGTGGCATTATCAGTGGCCTTTCCACAAATGTCAACTTTGTGGGAGAAGAAAAAGAATGTTCTCTTCAGCTAATCTAGGTAGTGGAATTGACTTTACTAAATGTTAGGGTCCGACAGAGTTATAATAACTGCAGTTGCTCCCTTCTTTGATACCAATTTGGAATTGCGGGCAAAATGAATGGTCCTAAATTTGAAGTCTTCACAAAGCAAGTGGAGGCCTTCTAATTCCAGCAGACTCAGTATTGCCTACACGTTTTCTACATTTTGATCCCCAAAGGCCCAATTCAAAACCTATAGAATCCAGTCAGTTATAGATTCATACCAGAGTGAATATCCTTCTGGGGAAGTGTGAATAACATTTTATTTTTGGAACTGGAAGGGGGCAAGGCTGCTTTGAATGAACATTCAAGAGACCAGGAGCCCACAATATTAGGAAGACACGGCTGGGATTTTCCTTTTTTCCAGGATTTCTTGGAGAGAGGGATGGGTTTTCTCTTTTTAAAAAAATTGTGTTAATCCAGTCTAGAGTTTCATACACCGTTATTAATTTTATTTCCTCCTTTTCAGAATCACAGGAAAACATACCATGATTTTTTGGCACTACGATGCTGGATGTTAGTGGTACAAGAAAGATTTTTGAAGATGTGTATTCTTGAAGCTATAGTTCATATACCCAAATTGTTCAAGATAGGGATGCCAAGTGCCTTTATAGCAGCAATAGGGATACTGTTGTATTTTAATTTTCTTTGGAAATGTGTTCAAGTGTATTAGGATTGTGGTATGCTTTATCTAATCTTACATGTAAGAGTCCTGTATGGTTTTTTACAATAAAATCTTAGCGTATAATTTGTCATTTTGTATGATAAACATATTTATGCATCTGATTACACACTAAGGAAATTGAGTGCCACTAATGTATTTCTTTAGCCTATTTATTCTTCTCTATAACTGTGATTCGGGATTCCTTATAAAAGTGCCTTAAACAAATTTGAAGATAGATTGACTAATTTAATAAATCACATAATTTAATAAACCATATTAAAGCAGTGCAAAAAAGCAAAGCATCTTCTTGACAAAATCTAACCTGCTCATTGAGTGAAAACATCTCAGGAAGGCCTACAGAATTATAGTTGTATAATATGTTTTAATTGTCGGTTTTATTGTACATTGCCCAGAGTCAACATGTACAGTATAAGATAGGCAGCCATATAAATTTGAATAAATACGAATAAAATTAAGAGCTCTCTCTCAATCTGAAAGGACATATGGACACGATAACAAGAATATTTGTCGATAGCCCTGACATCTTGGAATTCTTTCCCCAGAAATTTTTAAATCTCCCTGTACATGGAATATAGAAGATTTTGAAGATGTTGATTTTCTATCATGAATGTTTCTGGTTAGTTAGTTTACTTTATTGATTAGCCCTTGGGCCATATCAAAGTGCAGAGTTCCAGACACAAATTATTACTAAAATCTGATAAAAACAATTTAAAATGGAATTGGCTAAAATACAATTTAAAAGAAATGTTTCTGGTGTATTTCAGAATCTGGAAGCCTTTATTCGTGTACAATAAATGGCAGACGGTTCCATTTTTTCCTGTATACTGCTGCTGCCATCTAGTGGTGATTTGGATTTTTGCAGCTTAGATCTCTCAGGTGTGCCTAGAAACGACTTAGAAAAGGGCCAAATCCTTTCCCCACAAGTCATCCATGTTCATTGCCATAGATGTGATTACTCATCTGTTAGGGCCCTTTTCTAAACAAAGAGTTCAGTTGCACCAGTCTGATTTCCCATAATTGCCTGGGAAAATCAGCACAGAATTGATGGATGATCTGTCTCTTCACTTCCAGCCCAGTTCTACTTAAGAGTGGTCTGTCAGTCTAACAAAGCAATTATTCTTTTGTAACTCATGCAGTCAAGAAATTACATGAAGCAGTGCCTCTGATGGAAGAATGCTCTTCTATTTGGGTTGCTTTGCACTGCAGCAACTTGGAATGCAATGCTATAAATACTTTTCAAATGTATAACTCACCAGGCATGGCTGCTTTATGGAATCTGAGAGTCAAAGACTAATATCATATCAAGTTTGGAGACCTTTCTATCCACCCCACCCCGCCCCATTTGCCAATGTTCACAACCCGAGATTAACACTGTAGGTGGATTTCTGCAAAATAGAATCTTAAAACTGTATAACTGCAATGGAGAAGTAGCAGTTCTAGTAACAGTAGCAGTAGTTCATTTATTATGCCTTTACAACAAGTGTAGCACAAACACAATTGAAAAATATATTACAAGTAAATATAACATCATAATATAAAGTAAGAAGTCTCTAAACTAAAAAGTTTTATGATGTATATTAATACTTTCTGTCTTTTCAAAATGACAAGCAAGGATTTATTTTTTTTAAAGCAATTTCATGGGGGCTATGAAAATGAAGACTCTTTACGGCTTTTTTAAAAAATTAAGCGCTCCAAATCCTGGTGGGGAGACTATTCCAAAGAGCCCAAGTCATGCCAGAAAAAGTTCTAAATGTTCACATGGCTAGTCATGAATGCTGTAAAACACCCACAGAAAGTGCCCTAATTTTAAATATAGACCTAGCAAAAAATAATGGAAAGAAAATCCAACTCCTGTTTTTATTTAACAAAACCCCAACAAATTCTTAAGTGACATTCAGAAATACACTTCCTTTGGCACTGAGAAAGAAACTCTTCTATTTTTAGCAATAGCAATAGCACTTAGACTTATATACCGCTTCATAGTGCTTTACAGCCCTTTCTAAGCGGTTCACAGAGTCAGCATATTGCCCCCAACAATCTGGGTCCTCATTTTACCCACCTCAGAAGGATGGAAGGCTGAGTCAACCTTGAGCCAGTGAGATTTGAACCGCCGAACTGCAGCTAGCAGTCAGCTGAAGTAGCCTGCAGTGCTGTACTCTAACCACTGCGCCACCTCTGCTCTAGCATTTTGAAATGCTACCTTTTTTTTTTTTTTTTTTTTTTTTTTTTTTTTTTTTTAAATTTTTTTTTTTCTTTTTATTTCTGTTTTTAAAAAATAAATTTTTTCTTCCTCCTCCCTAATTCTATTTTTCAATTATCTTCT
>QLTV01003977.1:40964-57282 GCA_003457575.1 Thermophis baileyi
GAAGTTAATCAACCCCAAGAAAGCTTGGAGCTGAGCCTTAGAGGTGGGGGTCGGTGCAGACGAGATAGCCTCTATTTTGGATGGTGTGGGGTGGATGCCGGTAGCATCAATCAAAAATCCCAGGAATTCTACTGAGGGCACCCCGATGCGGCACTTTTCTTTCTTAAGGTGGAGGCCAGCCTCCCGGAAACGCTGTAGTACCACCCTTAGCTTGGCCATGAGTTCAGGGCGATCATTGGCAGATACAATGACTGTCGTTCCCTCAGGCTGCCATCCCACCTTCGTCGCCAGTGAAGTGTTGCAGGGGTGGCTGTCAGGAACTCAGGCAGACACCAGGCTTGTCAGAAACACAGGAACCTTTATTCAGCACCTTTTAGCGAACAGCGGGGCTAAGCGGCTTTGACAGCTCCTTTTATAGCCGGGCTGTCAAGCGCTTAGCCAATCCCGACGCTTGCTTTTCCCGCCGGCTGCTGCTTTTGCCTTAGCCAATTGGAAGCGAGCAGCAGCCGGCGCGGTCGTTAAGCGAGGACTTAGCACCAACAATAAAAGCACCACCTCCTCTTCAAAGCTTTCTAATCTTGTTATATCCACTCTAGAGAGTTCTTTTAAACAGGAGCCCAAGCCTTATTTAATACTGTGCGCTCGTATCAGTCTCCCTTCCATACTCCATGGTAACAAGTGCATAAGAAACTGCAGTTTACCTGACATTACTCAGAGAACAGAAGAACAATTTCTAATAGCAAATTGCTGGAAAAGTTGATCAGATAGGATCGCAACTAGCAACCTCTAGTGATCCTGGAGAATTTAGCATATAGCTTAAGGTCGTGATGGCGAACCTATGGCACGCATGCTACAGGTGGCACGCGGAGCCATATCTGAGGGCACGTGAGGCGTTGCCCTATGTCAGCTCCAGTGCACATGCACGCGCTGGCCAGCTGATTTTCGGCCTTGGGGAAGGCCATTTTTGCCCTCCCCAGGCTTCAGGAGGCTTCCCTGAAGCCTCCGGAGTGCGAAAAACGGCCCAACGGTCAAACCGGAAGTCCATTTTCTGAACTTCCGGTTTGCCCATTGGGCCATTTTTCATACTCCGGAGGCTTCAGGGAAGCCTCCTGAAGCCTCTGGAGGGTTAAAAACGGCCCAACGGGTGGTGGTGCATGCGCAGGGATGCGCGCATGCGCAGTGCAGTGCAGTGCACGTGGGGGGGTTGTGCGCCAGCACACGCGCGCGCTAGCATGCGCACGCACACACTCTTATTTTTCGCACGCAAGAAGAAAAAGGTTCGCCATCACTGGCTTAAGGCATCCTGGACCTGATTAAACATTTTTAAGAGGTGGATGATGTTACTATCTGGCTGGTCATATAATGCTTAGACATATGCAGCATAGGGTATCGGAAGGGAAGAAGTTACCTTGGTAACAGAAAAGGAAGGCAGTTGATCAGTAAAGAGCAGCTGGAAAGGAAAAGAGAGACAGTGCTGATAGGAGAGAGAAACTAAAGCAATTATTTGAAGGAGAGAGAACGGTCAGAAAAGGAGAGTAAACGATTGACATATTTGTGGAGTATGGTTTTCAAAAAGAGTAAGTGACAGTTCCTGAGACAAAAAGAAAAAAAAGCATAGAGGTCTGCTGAAGATTTCAGCTAACAGGAAAGTTTGAGGAACAGTAATTGTAAACAAAACTAGTGGCAGTGTGACAATCTATGTTCAGCCATGGTTTCGTTGTGACTCTTCATATATCCATGCAGAGATCCAAACACTTTGAACTAATTCTGCTGATAAGAAGCTGAGAAAACAGCATCGTTTAGTTTCTTATAGGAAGTGTTCTCATGGGATATAAGAGGAGGGAGCATAGATGCTGGGATGGTATTAGGGACACTTCCAGAGGAAATGGAGTGGAGATGTGTAAATGGCTGGCACCTGAGTCAGACCTAGAGAGCTAAAGATCAATGGTATTTTCAACCAGAGAAAAGCCATTTACCAACCTGAATCACAGACGAAACAACTGCAGGGGATTGGGGCAACTCTGTTTTTAATAAAGATGGGAATTTGGGTCTCTATCCGGTGGAATATCGAAATTCCACATTAATGTATTTGCTGCTTGTATTCTGCTAAGATTTTATTGAACTCTAAAGTAAGGAAGCATTCACAGGCCACAATACATCATAGCTCTGTCAATTTGCTTTGCAAGATGGATTCAGATCTGTCGTTCAGAGTCAGATGAATCAAAAAGGTCCCAGAAGAGTTTTCGTGACCCAAAATCTTAAGCCCACTTGCACAGAGATACAGACCAAGGCTGTTTGTGTTACAGCATCAGAAGTTGAGTGAGGGATTCATTCTCTTGTTTTTAGAAATTTAGACTGTCTAGAGTCAAAATTTAGACCTTCCTAAAGACACACACTTTGCCCCATATAGATAGACCTCCAGTCTGAATGGAAATACGTACAGTATATATAACACTGTTATATAATACTGTTATATACAAATGCATATATATAACAATATATATAACAGTGTATACCAGGGGTGTCAAACTGGTGGCCCATGGGCCAGATGCGTCACGTGCAGGCCACGTTCACCCCGGCTCCAAAAAATGTCATGATACGTCACAATATGTCACATGACACAATCGAGTTTGACATCTGTGGTGTATACCCTTATTTCTTCTTTTGTCATGCAGATTTTTTTTTTTATTATATCTCAAATAGCTTGAAATCTATTTCACAGGTTTGGTAGTAAAATAAAAGAAATTAGTTACAATCAACATCTGCAATGGGCTCCTATGGAGTTATGGGTAGGATTCTCTATTGGTGTAGTCAACCTACAACCAGAAAGCATCCAATATGGAATTCTGATAAAGACTATGGGTCGTCTATCATTTCTAGAAACCTCATTTCTTTCCATCCTCAGAGAGATATCTTTCTTGCACCAAGAACAAGGTAGCATTTTGTTATGGTGTGCACAAATAATACAATAATAATATGCATAATAATATAATCATACCAATGCCTTACGTGACTTACATATTTGCATCAGACACCCTACTGTAATGCAATGTAATGTAATGTATACCTTTATTCTGGCCACATTGAGGTTGGTCAGTGATAACTCTCTACATTCTGTATTATATGCATCTTGGTATTCTGATTTTCTTTCATTTCTGTAATAATTCCAGGCTCTGAAACCAATGCTACAAAAAGGATTGCATGGCACAAGAACAAAAATTTCCAAGCTTTGGTTTCTTACTCATTGCAAGTCTAGCATAAACAATGCCTATTTTGAAAACTGTGCTTTATTACAAAATATTGGCTATAGCTATGAAGCTCCTTTTAAACAGGAACTAGAATTAGCTTACTTGTTGCAGGGTTATATAAAAAAAGAACATATTCAATCTTCAATACAATCTATATCACATATGCAATATAAAGTGATTAGTATCCTGGACTTGGAGGCATCTTTGATAATTTTCTGCAATTCAGGGGATGTTTCTTCAAGTGTGGAATAGGATAACTAGAACATAAAGAGGATTATTTCTGACCAAACCAACCTTAATAATATAATTGTGCCTTTAATTAATTGGCTTGTGAAGAGGATGAGATTGTCAAAAGTTTATTTCAATGTGTAGAATGAAGATAAATCATGGTACTGCATCTGCATTGTTAAAAAAGATCTTCTGTATCAATGGTTATTGGCCAAGATAGCAAAATAAATGAATATTTATTGCAGTCATCAGACCAGAAATAAAATCCCTGCCAAATACCAAATTTTAGCTATTAACAAGGAAGATAGAGGGAATAAATATTAGAGGCAAAATTTCCATCTTGAACATGGCAAGAATTGTTTCCTTGGTCTGAAGGAACCAAGAAAAACTTATTATATTATTTTATTATTATATTATAACAATATTATATTACAGTAATTATATTATAATAATTATTATAAAGTCTTCCTAGTAATGAGGCCAATAGTCCACTAATAGTAGGGCATTTCATGATGAGTTACAACAACACCAACAATAAAAATGTTCCAGTGTTTTAAGTTTTTAACTATTATGGGGATTAACAATTAAATACAAGGTAATGCATAAACATCTTAAATATAAGGAAATGCATAAATATTTTTCCTGCAGCATCTCTGAAAATAATATAGTTGAGATAAAAAGCTACAAAAAAACGTGGGAAGTCAATATACAATTCAGACCATAGATATTTTTGACAGGGTTGAAAGTTTGGAAAAATTGCATGCTTTATTCTTTTATATGATAATAGCAATAGCAATAGCACTTAGACTTATATACCGCTTTATAGTGCTTTACAGCCCTCTCTAAGAGGTTCACAGAGTCAGCATATTGCCCCCAACAATCTGGGTCCTCATTTTACCCACCTCGGAAGGATGGAAGGCTGAGTCAACCTTGAGCTGGTGAGATTTGAACTGCTGAACTGCAGCTAGCAGTCAGCTGAAGTAGCCTGCAGTACTGCACTCTAACCACTGCGCCACCTCGGCTCTAATAGCAGTAAGATTTCTGTAACCAATGTTGGAATGATTTAGCGATACCTACAATGGAACAGTGATTGTTAAAGTTGATGGAGCTGGCTGGGATGACAAAACTGATGGCTGTGATTTGAGAAAAGACATCGGCCAAATGTAATACCAAATGGAAGCCCATTTTGGACTTTTTGTAGGAAACAAAAAAAAACTGTAATCATAATATATGGATTTGATGACTATCAATATTCTTACATTAGTAAAAAAAAAGGGATGTTATATTGTAATTGTAGAGCAAACACTAAACCTAAGTTTATCTGCATCTGCTGTAAAAAGAAGTTGGAAGTCATTCTTTTTGTCTATATTTTTGTTTTTCTTTATATTTTTTCTTTTAATTTTTTTTCTATTATTTTTTCTATTCTATTCTTATTTCTAAGACAGAAGTCTTTCTGAAAAGATTTTTCATAGTGGCTTCCCAAAGGAGAAAGTGAATAGTCTAAAGGGACCGAGTCATGGAAATATTATTTTCTTTGTTTCATCACAATGCCAAAACTATATGAAGGAAATTAATATAAGGTTCCCATGAAATTATGCATTTATCAATCGATCAGAATAGAGCTGGAAGGGATCTTGGAGGTCTTCTAGTCCAACCTGTTCAAACAGGAGACCCTGTACCATTTCAGATAGGTGGCTGTCCAGTCCAGTGATGAAGATTTATTTGGTAATTTATTATAATTTTAATGTGTTTAATGTCAAATGTTCTCTGAGTAATTGACATAAAAGAATAACAAAAGGAATGACTATAACCCAAGTTTAGAAAAATCAAAGGATTGACAAATGAAGCTTTTGTTCTTTTATCAACTGGAAAGATAAGTGACCATATGACATGCAGACAATGTATATTTATTTAGCCTGAATCTAGCAGGATCTCCTTTACCTATCCATGATAGAAAAAGTTATCCAGAGAAAGTGACAGAAACAAGTCCAAGAAGTTCTTAAGTTCACCGATAAAAATGTGGTCAAACTTCAGTCATCTATGCTGTCCATACAAGTACTTAAGTATTGCCAAGATGGAAGAAGCATTGGTCTCAGGTTGTGCAAAGTATAATGAAGATGCTAAAGATGGATGAATACCATTTGCTACCTTCACTTTTAAGTTAAGATGTGATATTTCAGGATACCCTACAATCATTGTGATGCATCTGGTAGAAAACTACACATAAGGAGAAAGAATATGCTTCATTACCCTGACAACAGCAGAAACTGGACAAATGTCATGGCTAGATGGTACCATCTAGTGGTCATAACTGCTTGAGAAGAGGAACCAGTGCAATGAAAATGCTCCTAGCAAAATGAAAATGCCATGTCGATGAATAATATGAATTGAATCAGCCTGGGTAATGTTTGTCTGTCTCTCTGTTGAAAAATGGTTTTCTGATGCAGAGGGTTACAACTACAGAGCCCTGGATGTCAGCACACTGGAGCTAATTTCAACATCTTTATAGGAAATTATTATTTCTGCTTTGCCCATGAACATATTTAACCATATTAAGGTTATGTTTGTTGGGGGTTTTTTTGCTTTCATCCACCTGTATAATTATGCAGTAAATCCATTTAAATCACTGTATTTTGATAACCTGATTTAAACCATTTTGTTTTGTGAAAAAATGTTAAGTTTGGGTAGATCTGAACTAGATTGACCTGGCAGTTCAAAGACATTTTCAAAATTTGGTTGATTTTTCCCTGGTACTGTTAAGTTACACATTGACTATTCTGGTTTCTATAATTCTTTATTTTATTGATGAATTAACTGATTAATCTGTTATAGTGGATATAGGATAGGATAGGATAGGATAGGATAGGATAGGATAGGATAGGATAGGATAGGATAGGATAGGATATACAGGATAGTGAATTAATTTAAAATTAATTTATTAGAAAACTTACCTTTAATTTAGCAAATATTGCTCAAATTCCATTGAATTTCAGAAACATCTTCAAACTCATAATGGGATAGTGTGGAGAGTAGATAGAAAAGCTTCATAGATTGGACATTTTATTAGTATGTGTATATGTATATTTTTGTGTGTATATACACACTCCACATTCACACACATATTGGAAATCATTATGCTTTGGTAAAAACCAGGTCATCAAATGCAATTAGAAATAACAAAACATTAACAACAATGACCAAATGAACAATAACAACAAAAATTGGGCTATACAAAGATGCACCCTTCAGCTCTGTACCAATGGTCAGATCTAATTTAGTTTGAAATCTATCATGTGTCAGCTGTTATGTTGCTGCCTGTCAAATTATATTTTTGACAGCTTCCATCTTTAAAAATGTACTAAAGCTCACTAAGACCTATATAATAGCAATAATTGGCCAGCAAAGGTTTATTACCAGAAGCAGCTGTTGTTAACCAATCTTGAACAAGAGAGTGTTTTGGCAACAAGTGATGGATCTTAAAAACTAAACTTAAAGACATATAATGTATATGTATCACATATT
The DNA here is from genome assembly GCA_003457575.1 of Thermophis baileyi. Taxonomy (NCBI): domain Eukaryota; kingdom Metazoa; phylum Chordata; class Lepidosauria; order Squamata; family Dipsadidae; genus Thermophis; species Thermophis baileyi. The sequence continues at coordinate 47,963 of QLTV01003977.1, forward strand.
AATAATATAATACTAATACCCCATTGTTGTGGAGGAAAGGCTTATAATGCTCAGATGAGGCTGGAAGCTATGCTGGTGGTGATGTATTTCACTAGAAAGGTCACCCATGCCAAGTAGCTCTTAGCAGATTAAGTGTATCCATTAACCTATTTAATATAGTGAGAAAACAGAAAATGAATCCTATACTGGATTAGTCATCACCCAGGACCTCATCAGATGTTACAGTTCCTGGACATGTCTAAGAAGTTCTCAATGAGACTCAGGATCTATGGCCTAGCCCTGTAGGATTACTGGAAGAAGAAAAGTTTAGTTTAGTTTAGTTTAATTTATTGTCATTGTACCTCGTACAACGAAATTAAATGCCATCTTCAGTGTACATTATAATTATAAAAAAAACCCCACAAACACACATCCTTCACATTCTATACAATTGAATTGAAAACCGATATTGCATTAATATTGCACTATACAGTAGAATTCAATATAGTTACTGCCCTCGGATAGAAGCTGGTTTTCAGCCTATTTGTCCTTGTTTTTATTATCCTGTACCATCTGCCAGATGGTTATAGTTCAAAAAAAGGGTGCCCAGGATGAGATGGATCTTTAAGAATGTTTTGAACTTTCTTAAGGCAAAGGAAAGCTCTTCCAAAGAGGGGAGAGGACAACCAATGATCCTCTGGGCAATGACGTTAACCCTCTGGAGTGCTGTCCTATCTGCCACTGTGCAATTGGCAAACCATACACAGTAAGTTAAAATACTCTCTATGGTGCAGCGGTAGAAGGTCACCAGCAGTTTTTCATTCAGTTGTTGTTTCTTGAGAAGTCTCAGGTAGTATAATCTCTGCTGGGCCCCTTTGACCAGTGCTGCAATGTGAGTGCCCCAGGTCAGGTTCTCTTTTATGATAACACCCAGAAACTTAAAACTGGCCACTTGCTCCACTCGGTCTCCATTGATAAGCAAGGGCTGGATGTCTGATCTATTCCTTCTATAGTCCACTGTAAACTCCTTGGTCTTATTGGTGTTAAGGACCAAGTTATCGTCTCCACACAGCCACAAACAAGACAAAACTATAGTGTGATAAATCACACCATTATGGCCTGCTATTATAAATTGGAACAAAAAAAGTAGAGGCATTTAAAGCAAATATTTGAACATTAGTAAGGAATTTATCCAGATTCAAATATGAATGAATGATATTTGAGCCTGGATAAAAGAGATTCCTTACCAGAAACAAAATATTCAGGGATGCAGAATCGGAAGAGATTCAGAAAAATTGTGAAAATGGAACACCCAGAAACAATAGTGGAGTAGTAGAAGAAACTCAAATAACAACAATTGCAATATAAAAGAAAAAACTCATACGAACTACAGAAATGACATCTTAAAGGAAAGAATAACAACAGAATCAATACAGGCCAGCACTAAAGCAATCTATAAACTGGAGCCGAGGTGACACAGTGGTTAGAGTGCAGCACTGCAGGCTACTTCAGCTGACTGCTAGCTGCAGTTCGGCAGTTCAAATCTCACCTGCTCAAGGTTGACTCAGTCTTCCATCCTTCCGAGGTGGGTAAAATGAGAACCCAGATTGTTGGGGGCAATATGCTGACTCTGTAAACCGCTTAGAGAGGGCTGTAAAAGCACTATGAAGTGGTATATACCATAAGTCTAAGTGCTATTGGTATTATGGCATATGCAGATTTACCTGCAGAAACACAGACTGCTAGAATCAAAAGTAATGCCTGAAAAAGACATGGCACTTATAATGAAGTATCTGAATAAGTTGTTTGCAAAGATTAGAATAAAATCTATTGAATAGACCAATCAGCTTGCAGGGGTGGTTAAAGAACTGGATATTGAAATTAGAAAACCAAAAATAAAATCATATTCAATCCCAAAGTAGATGTTGTGGCTTGCCCCCATCCCGTGCAGCTGCTCATGGATCCGGACGAACAGGAACAGTCCATAGGGTGGCAAGAGCGGTCTGTAGCTCCGGCACCGGAGTTCAAGACCGAAGAGGAAGCAGGGCCAGAGGACGATGCTCAATCAGGGCCTTCTGCACTTCCTCAGCAGGAGTTCAGTGACTCCAGTGAAGAGGAGGAGCCTCTGATTGATGCCAGAGCACGCACGGCAGCTAGCCGGCAAGAGTGGCTGTGTAGAAGGAGGTCTCCTCGAAGGTAAACTTGCAGGAAGAGGGGCCACGCCCCAAGACTCTATAAGGTTGGCTCACACCGCACACTCTTGCTGGAGACAATTGTTTGTATTCACCTTGGCTGCCGCTTGTGTCTTTCATATTTGGAATCCCGGCCAAAGTGTTCTGTGCTTGAAAACAAACACTTTGGCAAAGAATTAGTATTCACTTTAATACTAAGCAGTTATTAGTATTAAAGCCTTTTTTTTTTTTGAAATAACAGTGTGTGTGTGTCGCTTTCTGGGGGTTTGCCGCGCTGGGTCACAACAGTAGAAGATTAGACTGGAGACCAAGATAAAAGAAATTAAGACCAGACACTTCTATTTAAAAAAAACCACGAAAGAGCAAAACTAAAAGAATGTAAGGATCAAGACAAACCTAGTAAAAAATATTGGCTTAGTACCAGAAAAATTGAATAAGTTTTGGAAACCATAAAGCGGCAAATAACAACAAAAGCATGGAAAATTGAAAGCTATGGAGCACAAATTGTCCAATTTAAGCAAAATCAGCTATTTCAATCAGACCAGAGGTGATTTTACCAAAGTATTAAAGGCAATAAATTCTGAAAATGGAATTTGGCATAAACTGGCTGTGGTGGTTCCAGTGGTTAATGGCACACTAGGTGCCATACCAATGAATCTTGAACAGCACTTAGAAAATCTGTACATTGACAAAATTTCCATCTGTCAACTACAACAGAACATGCTGCTTCGATCCACACATATACTATGCCCATATATTACAACATCCTAGGTTCTTGTGAAGGATGTGATGCATCTGAAGGCCAATACTAGCTAAAGAACCGGCAGCTGTGATTTCACATTTTTGTGCATTTAATAATAACAACATAACAAAGTAGCAACAATTATGCATTGGAATATCTGCAAGAAATACCACTTGCCTGCAAGCAAGAACTGGTGAGACTACAAAATAGACTAAGTAATAGAAAAGTAATAAACTAAAATACTCTGGGATTTTATAATTCAACAGACAAACACCTGCCACACAACATCTCAAACTTAACAATTGTTGGTAAGGGAGACAAAAGTCTGGATAATGGACACTGCAATACTTAGAGACAGCAGAATAGAACTGGAGTAAGTTATAAAATATAAAAACCTGCAAATAGAAGTCAAACTACTGTGGCAAAAAGAAAGCAAGAACAGTAACAATTCTAATAGGAGCCTTGGGTGTAATTCCAAAACATCACTTGAACACCATTGGCATTGACAAAATCCCCATCAGTCAATTGCAAAAGGCAACTTTACCTGTTACAGATTACATCCTGCAATGGTATCTTTAATACAGGTAATCATTGAGTTATGAATGTAATAGAGCCTGCCAATTGCATTCATAACTCAAGGGTTTCAGCTTACAATAAAGAGTTGCCGGTTCTCCCCCCCCCCCATACTAATGCCTTGCTGGAATCTCAGAAAAAGATGGTTGCTTCTGAAAAACTGCCACATGGCTCTGCAATGGAGCAGTCTTCTCCTTCCATACCCCAATCTCTTGAGCTCTGGAGATCTTGGAAAGGGAAGTGAGCGATCAGTGAGCGGGGTGGGGTGGAGACGAGAGGAGGCCCAAGCAGCTGTGGGGACCCCAAGAGGTGGGAAGCAGAGTATGGGGTATCTTGGGGTGAGGAGACGCCTTTGGAAGTTGGAGGCATAGGCAACCCACCCCCGAAGCACCCCATATTCGACCTAACGACCAACACATTTGATTTAGGAATGCATGGGAGCAGCAGGGATGTGGGTTCATTCATTTAACTTGATCCATGGTGGGGGGGGGAGAGGTGGAAAAACCCAGGAACATGCTCGTGCAGCCAAAGCCTGAAGCGCAGAGCTTTAGAAACACGGAAGAGAAGAAGGCTTCATGTTACAAGCCTTGCACAGGAAAGCAAACTTGCCGCCTCTCTCTCCTCTTTAGCAGTACAGGCTAGCTAAAGCAGCATAGCCTTGGAAAGACAGGCAAACTTGCTGGCTCTCTCTCCCCAAAAGCTGCTACTGTTACATTAAATCCCTGGGAAGAAAGAGAAGGGTTTCAGCTTACAATAATGCCTTGGGAAGAAAGCTAGGCCTTTGCTGTCATCTCAGAAAAAGACAGCCATTTCTGTAACTCTGCCATGTGGCTTAGCAATGAGAGGCCTTCTCCTTCTGTACCTCAACCTATAGAGCTCTATTGATCTTGGAAAGGTAAGTGAGTGATGGGATGGGGTGGGGTGGGGAAGAGCAGAGCAGAGCATGTGGAACCATCTGGAACTGATGAGGCAGGATGGGGGGAGGATGGTGTGTGTGGGGGAATAATCATGAGGGCATGCAGCATCTTTGCAGTTGGTTGTAAGGGTGAACGACCGCAGGAAGGCTGCAACAGTCATAACTTTGGGACTAAGTCTTAAGTACTTTTTTTTTGGGGGGGGGAGGGTATCATCGTAACTTTGAACCATCGCTAAGTGAACTGTCATAATGTACCACCAAGCCTCAATAATCTGCCTCTCCCACGTCTTTGGGACAAATTGGATAGATGGATAAAAATGCCAAATCTAGTCTAAACATATTGATGACTGTGAAACCAACCATAGCAATTCCCCTATTTTTAAATAGCGAATTATGATACCTGGTTCTCCTCTTTCTCCCCTCAATACAGTAAATTTGTAAGACAGAACACACTTCTCGAGCAATCATTGCTAAAAGCATTATCTGCAATGACTGCTGAGACAACAGAAAGATTTTGCAAGACATTCATATTCCCCCTCAAATTACACTAAACTCTATTGTCACCTCTTGGACAGTTATCAAAAAACATAAGGGACTGTACCAAGATGCAAAGAGCTTTTTAAGGAATGTGGTGCAAAAACACAGACTGGCCGTTTTTAAAATTTTCAGGAAGATGTTTGCTTTTAATAAAATGGCACCAGATCACAAATGCGTGATCCAAGAAGCCAAATACAGATTCCTTCTCAACACATTGAAAATCTCAGCCATGCAGCGTGAACACATTAAGCTCCAACTGAGCTTCCATATACAGAGGGATAATGTGATGGAGGCCTATTATATTGTTTCCAAAGTCTTTAGTGCTAAAGCTTTAGTGCTTCCCAAACTTTTTCTTTATTACCCAAAACCGCTTCTCAGAAAGTTGTTATTTAAATTTCCCTGTTCTGATTGGGTAATAAGTTTGTGTGTCTTTACCCAAAGAAAGCCACTTTTACCCAATTTGGGGTAATTCATCCAGGTTTTTGAAATACCATTTTAAAGAAATGTTTTTGTTGTGTAATGAGATGTTACTGGGGGAGAATCGGAGCCTCACAGCAAGGTTCTCATTGCCACAGGTCCAGGCATTTCTTCTTTTTATTTTCCCTATAAACAAAATGCTCTAAGTGAATATTAAAGGTATATAATTTACATCATAGTTGACATTCGCCCAGAATCCCTGCAGATAGTCACAATGACAGGCTTTCATAGGTTAGCTATGTAATATTTTTCCCTTAAAAACAGGATGGGTGACTTTAGATGTAAGGATTACAATGCACTTCTCCATGGTTGTACTTTCAGAAAGTTTCCCAAGCCTTTGCAGCTGGAGGGCATAAAACAGAACAGATTCATAGAATTTCATTAATATGATATTTATGCAAAAACACAGGATGAAAGTTGACACCTATTTATATTAAACAAGTGTTATCCATCTATTGTTCCAAATCCTATTCTACATATATATGTCCATGTTTTCTTCTTTGTTAAAGCTGCTTTGGGTAGAAGATTTCATAACTGATAAGTATTATACACCTCTGCTTATTTTGGCGAAGTTTTTGTTCATATCTGTGGTCTTTCTCTCCATAAGGATAACATTCCTTAAGAACCCACAGATACTTCCTGAGTTTTAAGGGCCATTCCTTAATAGTTCAACAATGTATATGTGAGATTATTTCCCATCATTCCAACAGACCTGTGTTGATATGCCAGACGTTTGGCAATCTTTTCTTCTCCCACTGTTGCTGTGTCCCCCCCCCTTCTTTTTTGCATAATTCTTATACTATTAACTTTTATTACTTATTGATTGACAATCTTCACTTTGGAAGTTTGCTTGAATACTCATTGTTTTTCCTTTCATGGATCTGGACAAGTGTCCAGGAATCACTGATGGCACCTCACCCTGAATGCTTCCTTAGAGTGTCCCTTTTGAACTAGAAAATAAAACCTGGATGTCTACATTAGTTGTTCTAACTTGTTCTGAAACTGTTTTAAAAACTGATATAACTATTCTTGGAAGATAGCACCTCATCTATAGGTGAGATTGGGTTTCTGTAGGTTTAAATTCACAATTTGTTCCATACAAATCCTATATGGTATTTGGAGTATACGGAGCAAGGCAACTTTGCCAGGCATAATATATTTATGTCCATGGAGAACAGAAAAATAAAAATGGTTTTCTCATAAAAATCCTGTGATGTGAAAAAAAAACCTCGTTTACATTAGAGTACAAGATTACAGTATAAGAAGAACTAATAAAGGAGAATATTTGTAGTTCAGTGTTAAAATGATGGGTCCTTGGTGCTCTCTGAGTTTGGGTATTTTCTTGCAAATATTTTGTTACCCAAACTAGATAATATCATCAGTGCTAGGTGATGGTGTTCATCATCTAGGACTGATCATGATATTCATCATCTAGCACTATGACGTGACCTAATTTGGGTAAGGAGGCATAATGGCTCAGTGCAGGGGTGAAATTCAAATTTTTCCCCTACCGGTTCTGTGGGCGTGGCTTGATGGGCGTGGCTTGATGGGCGTGGCTTGATGGGTATGGCAGGGGAAGGATACTGCAAAATCTCCATTCCCACCCCACTCCAGTGGACGGATACTGCAAAATCCCCATTCCCTCCCCACTCCTGGGGGAAGGATATTGCAAAATCTCCATTCCCACCCCACTCTGGGACCAGCCAGAGGTGGTATTTGCCGGTTCTCTGAACTACTCAAAATTTCCGCTACCAGTTCTCCAGAACCTGTCAGAACCTGCTGAATTTCACCCCTGGCTCAGTGGTTAAAGATGCTGAACTTGTCAAGCTGACAACCCAGGTTTGAGACCTGAGTGTTTCATGACAGGGTGAACTCCCATTACTTGCCCCAGCTCCTGCCCACCTAACAGTTTAAAAGCATGAAAATGCAAGTAGATAAATAGGTACCACTTCGGTGGGAAAGTAACAGCTTTCTATGGGTCTTGGCATATAATCATTCTGGCCACGTGACTATGGAAATGTCTTCAGACAATGCTGGCTCCCTTGGCAAATGGAGATGAGTACCACCCCCTAGAGTAGAATATGATGTTTGATAAAGGGAAACCTTTATTTTTAACTTTAATTTGGGTAATGAAAGGTCTGTAAGAAAACACCCAAGCTCAGAGAACACCAAGGACCCCTCAGTATAAGAAGCAGCAAGCTACAGAGGAGGAAAAGGAAGTTGCTAAAGCAGACGTGTAAGGGACCCCAGAAGCAGTTAATACCTCCATTCCTTGTAAATGATTTTTGTTTTGTTTTGCTGATAATCATTTTCAGCAAAAACAGATTTTTTAAAAATTGCTTTAATATAAACAACAAATAATTTTTTCCCTAGTGTATTTGAGTCCATCTTGATGTCTGGTGACTACCTGGCTTAATCCCTTTTGTCTTCTTGGCAAGATTTCAGAAGTGGTTTGCCAGTGCCTCTTTTCTAAAGCTGAGAGATACTGGCACAAGGTCCAGCTGGCTTTGTGCCTAAGGTGGGATGAGCACTTATGGTCTCCTGGTGTCTACCCTGGTGCCTTAACCGCTATACCAAAAATGGCTCTCTAGCATATACTGCAAGGAAAAATAAAGAAAAATGAAAACAACAAAATAGACTACTGAATGAAATAAAAATACTAGAAAATAGATTCCAAAAGAATCCAGGAGATGAACAAATAAATGAGACACTAATTCTATCAAAGCATAAATTAAATATGATAGAACAAATAGAATATGCAAAAAATGTTAGGTTCATGAAACAGTCTTTTTTTGAAAACGCAAATAAGCCAGGCAGGTGGTTGGCATACAAACTTTTTTAAAAAAGGAGAGTAGGATTATACACCAATTACAAGATGAGGCAGGAAACCTACAAAATAATGAAGAAAAACTAAAGAAGATTGTTTCAGAATACTTTGAGAACTTATATAAACAAGATGGAAAAGAGATGGATAAAATAAATGAGTATTTGAAGGGGGGAAGTATGCCACCACTAGATGAGGAAGATAAAACAAAGTTGAACAGAGAAATAACATTGACGGAATTAAAAGATGCGATCAAAAAGCAAAAGAATAATAAATCTCCTGGACCAGATGGTATCCCAGGGGAATTCTACAAATATACGGGAGAATTATTGGAACCAATACTATTAGAATTGTATAATGAGGTCCTATTGAAAGCAAAAATACCAGATTCGTGGAGGAAGGCATATATCACCATGATCGTGAACGAAGGTACCAATGCAAACCAAGTACATAACTATAGGCCAATTTCATTGTTGAACGCCGACTACAAAATTTTTATGAATATTATGGCAGGAAGGATAAAAAGAATATTAAACAAAATTATACATTCTGATCAAAATGGCTTTCTTCCAACAAGACAGATTAGAACCAACATCAGAGTAGTATTGAACATGTTAGAATATTATGAAGTGCATCCAGAAAAGCAAACAGCGCTTGTTTTCCTGGATGCGCAAAAGGCGTTCGACAATGTAAATTGGCAATACATGATTCGGCAAATCAAAGAAATGAAATTTGGAGAAAAATTTGAACAGATGATTGAAACAATATATTCTTCCCAGAAAGCCAATGTAATAATAAATGGTGATATTACAAGGCCATTTCAAATAATGAAAGGAGTTCAACAGGGATGCCCACTGTCACCTCTCCTTTTTATTTTGACCTTAGAATCATTATTAAATAAAATTAGATCAAATCCAGTCATTAAAGAAACTAAAATCAGAAAAGAAGAATATAAAATACAGGCGTTCGCTGATGACCTAGTATTCTTTTTGGAAGACCCACAGGAGACAGGACCGATCTTAATAAGGGAAATAGAACAATATGGGGAGGTGGCGGGCCTTAGAATTAATAAACAAAAAG
>QLTV01003977.1:66249-90648 GCA_003457575.1 Thermophis baileyi
CACAGGGTTGGGCTCCTCCAGGTCCCGTCAGCTAAACAGTGCCGGCTGGCGGGCCCACGGGGGAGGGCCTTCTCTGTGGTTGCTCCGGCCCTCTGGAACCAGCTACCCCCTGAGATCCGGACCACCCCCACACTGCTGGCCTTCCGGAAAGCAGTGAAGACCTGGCTCTTCCGGCAGGCTTGGGGCCGTTGATCTCGCCTCTGTAATTGGCGAGGTCCGGCCATGTAACGGTATGCATGAGTTTTTAACTGTTTTTCCCCGGCCCTTCCGGCAGGCTTGGGGCCGTTGATCTCGCCTCTCTCATTGGCGAGGTCCGGCCATGTAACGGTATGCATGAGTTTTTAACTGTTTTTAATTGTTTTTATTATGGTTTTTTTTTTTACGGTTTTTTATATTGTTGTGAGCCGCCCAGAGTCCCTTGGGAGTTGGGCGGCATACAAATTTAATAAATAAATAAATAAAATAAAATAAATTAAATAGCATTGTGAGAATTAGGTGTTCAGCAGAGTGATGGCATGAGGGGAAAAAACTGCCCTTGTGTCTAGTTGTTTTGCCATGCAGTGCCCTATAGCGGCATCCTGAGGGGAGGAGTTGAAACAGTTTATGTCCAGGATGTGAAGGGTCTACAGATATCTTCTCAGCCCTCACAATATGAAGGACTTCTTTGTGTTGGAATGTATTTTGTATTGTAACAACTACAGAATTGTTCAGACAGTAGATGGCAGTGTTTAGTATGCATCTATGGTTATAATCTATGGTTCTTTTATGTTCTGAGCAGAGTTTCTTGTGAACAGTCAAAAAAACCATTAAGCAGCAAGCTACCAATCTGTATGGCTATATAATACTCCTCTGCTACCATTTCTATATAATAAAACATAATTTCTAACAGGTTATGGGCCCAGGATCAACCCAGGTAAACCAAAGATAAACCCAGATTAGAGGAGAAATACAAAGTTTAGTACAGAACAGAGCACACCAGTCATAGCCAGCTACAGCAAATAAGTGCAAGATACAGCAACAGAATAAAAGAAAATGGCCAGTAACAAAGCTGAAAGAAAGATTTCATTTGCAAATCTGACAAACCACAACTACCAGTCTTGGAAATTCAAGATGAAAGTGTTGCTAATAAGAGAAGGTAGGTGGAAATGTATAAATGAAGCTAGGCCAGAACACCCTTCAGATGGGTAGATAGATAGAAATCAGAATCTCTCTTAGCACAGAAGATGATCAAGTCATACATATATGTAAATGTGAAATTGCTAAAGAAATGTGGGAAGGATTACAAAAGGTGCATGAAAGAGATAATCTAAGCAATTAACTGTATTTGATTAGCCAGGATATGCAGGATTACATAAGGCACACCTTGGAAATGATTGAACACCTGAGAGGCATAGGAGAAGAAATAAAAGATTTTCATGTTGCAGCATTACTATTTACCAGAAAATTATGAAATGCTTGTCACAGTGCTTGATGCATGTCCAGATGATGAGCTAACATAGGAATATGTTAAGAAAAAGCTTATAGATAAATATAAGCATAAAACAGAAAGCATTAATAGTGACAGTGCTTCTATCGCAGAATCTGTTTTAAAAACAAAAAATAATAATAAAAACAGTTACATGAAGCAAAAAACATGTGAATGCTTTGTGTGCAAGAAAAAGGGTCATTTAAAAGCAGATTGCAGAATCTGGAAAACTAGAATGCAAAACTAAATTAGTAATAAATATTAATAATTAATATTAAATATATTTATTTGAATATTGCTAAAATATATTCAAGCATTTGTCATTGCTTCATTATTATTGTTCAGCATCACTGGGTTGACCAATAATGTGAAGTTATCAAAATCTCTAATGGCTTAGATTTTCTTTTTCTTCCAGCCAACTCTACACATTAATCAGGTTATGATGCTACGTGTCCAATTACTTTTTTTTAATTCAGTGCTAACATCAGTAAGAACCAAGCAAACTGAGACAAAGAGTAGGAATATTACTGGGACCAAGTAAGATTAAAAGAATTTACAAGTAAGGACAAATCACACAACATCTGTGGAATCTTAAAAAAAAAAACCAATCCACAAAGTTTAGGGCAATACTTCATTAGGTCTTCCTACCTGTGTAAATATCTGCCTTTTATATGATTTTCAACTATGCTGCTTAGCAGGCAGTATTTTGTTAGCATTCCGCTTTGAGCAGTATGCTAAATTTCAGAATGAAGAGTAAAATCATGCTAAATTGAGTGTTTGGTGTAGATAAAATAGAATCACTGTTCAGGTTGATGCCATGATTCACTTTCAGCTTTTCTATATAGCTGGCAGTATAAGACAAACATTTTTTTTCTTTCTCAATAGCTAGTTAAATACAAACAGCTTATGTGTTTTAACTTTTAAAGAACTGTTCTACCGAATAAATGTACATCTTTCTTGGCATTTAAAGAAATGGTATGCTCCAAAGTTAGTAAATGGTATGCTCCAAAGTTAGTAAAAAACAGGCAAAGCAGTAGTTTTGCATTCAATATATCCTTCGAATATATTGAATGCAGTATTAGGAATCTTCATTGGGCTGTGCTAAGTTTTCTAATTAATCAGGATATATACACATTTACATATATACATCAGGGGTGGGTTCTAACTTACCTCGCCACCAGTTCGCTTCCTCCCGTGCCGCGTGGCCGCGAGTGCTGGCAACTCGGCTTCTGCACATGTGCAGAAGGAAAAATAAATAAATAAAATTCCAAAAAAAAAATCCCCCCCCAAAAAAAAAATCCCAAAAAAAGATGGCGTCCACAGACCGGCACCGACCGAACCGGCTCCATGACGTTACCAGTGGGTTGCTACCGGTTCCAGCAAACCGGTCCGAACCGGGAGGAACCCACCTCTGATATACATGTTTACCCACATACAGAAAGACACATACTTTGAAATTCCCTCAAGTCTTCCAATTAAGGAAGGAAGCATCCTTTTGGTTATTTACTAAAAGCATTTATTAAACTATTAAAGACACACCATGAAAGAAATCCTAGATTTCCAAACCTGTGAGATAAGACAGCCAAGCTGACACTCCTCCTTGTATATTTCAGAATGTATTACATTGCCACAACTCATTTATGGTGTAGTGGAAAATGCAACGCACTTATAGAGGGGTTTTTCAAAATACATTCTGTGTGATTCCAAAATAGTTTAATGGGGTTCTATGAGAAACTAAGGGTAAAAGAAAAATATTTAGCATTAGGTTTGAGAAAACTCAAATGCAGGCAGTTTTGTATGACTCTTGAGCAAGAGTCTTAGCAGGTTCTATGGCCAGAGAAATTTGAAAACCTATGGAACTCTTCCATGGATTCGAATGCACCTTTAGTCTTGGTTCAAATCCACCTTTAGTCTTGGAAGTTCTCTGGGGTACTTTATACAGTACTAATCACTCTCACACCAAAAGTAACCCATGATGGTTTCGATGTGATGTGTTGGAACCAATTAAGAGTAGTATAAAATATTTTTGTTCCTGATTGAAAGCTGGAATATAAAACAGCTGAATAGAATTTGCATGAACAGAAGGACATGCCCTTTTCCCAAAGTTTTTCTTTATTCCCATTTAAAATCCAAATGCCCACCATTTTGCTCTCCAGGCTTGCAATAAGAATATTTCAATTTCAGGTTCCAATTCAGTACAATTCCTTGATAAAAGAAGAAGCAATTGTTTATTTTTAAAATAAAATGAGGCATACTGTAGATCATGGATGGATGGATGGATGGATGGATGGATGGATGGATGGAAGCTTATGAAAGAGAGAGCCAACCTACAATTAAGGAAAAATTTCCTGTCAGTGACAACAATTAATCAATGGAATGGCTTGCCTCCAGAAATTGTGGCTGCTCCATTATTGGAGATTTTAAAGAAGAGATTGGACAGCTATTTGTCCAGAATGGATACGGTCTCCTGCTTCAGCAAGAGGATGGACTAGAAGACCTCCAAGATACTTTCCAACTCTGTTATTCTGTAATTTTTGTAATCCTTCATTAGGTGCTCTAAAATAAACATTAAATTCTGATAGCAGCTAACTGGTCCCATTTTTTTTAAAAAAAAATACATTTAACAGTTAAACAACATCTCTTACCTTTCAAATTATTCTGTTTCTAAAAACAAAGACCATACTCTTTTTTTTTTTAATGTATCTTTTGGAGGAGATTTGTTTAAAAATAAACGGTGAGATAATTGCATTAAACCTATGTTCCAAATGTGATAAATTAGTTCCAACAAGTCAAGGAAAAAAATAAACAAAAATCTAATTCAGCTACAGCAAAGTGAAAGAAGATGACATTTTGCAAAAAGGCTAATACAATTCTTTACTCAGGACAAAAATTGCAAAGTGACATCACAATATAAAAACAGGGCATAAACTCAGATTTCTATGCATACATTTAAAAAGTATAAATGATGCCCAACATAAAATTATAAAAAACCATTTGTCAGTTTGGTTTTAAAAAATCTAAAAAAGCCAAGATTCAGTGATAGATGAAATCTTTCCATATGTTTTTTCCCCGCTCACTCCATTAAAATGGATAATTTCAAAAAGATTTGATGGGTCTCCTAACAGAAGATTTTTTTTCATTCAAAATGTTTACAGTTAAGTTGTGAAGTGATGAAGTAATCTGTTGTTGTCTGACTCTAATATTATATATTTATTTAACTACTGTCTCTTCTTTCATTATTAGCAATAATCTTTTCCAGTCCCATTATTAAAGTTTCAGTGGTCATAGTTGCATCTCTGTTAAAAAAAATTGTAAGCAAAGCATCTTTCTTATTGTTGATTCCAGTAGGAGTATCTTAGAGAAAATATATTGTAGACATATTGATGTGCAGTAGATTAACAATTATTCTTATTTTTAAGGGAGGGAGTCAAGCATTGATATCCACTCCAGACCATTTATATTGTACAAAACTTAACTTGAGGGAACACACATTTAAAACCTAGCAAGTGTTCCTACAGTATTTTAAACATTGTGGTAAGCAAGATCATCGTTTTCCAACATGTTCAGCACACTTTTCTATTTGCCCTATTAAAAAGACATTGAGTGAAAATGTATAAACATAAGAACAGTTTGAAAGTGTCATATGTTTTACCTCATAAAGTAGCACCCTATTTTTGAAGGACTCTAAGAGGGCAGTTTTTACATGTGGTATCAATGCATATATAAAAGAGGCAAGATTTTGTTCATGCAGTGCAAGAATCATGATTCATTTAGTCCCCTGTAGATGCTTCTGTATTAAAATTTTGATTTAGTGGACCTCAATGCAACAGTCTTTGAATATAACAGACCAAATTTCTACACAGATTATTGTCATTTGTGTGATGTCATTATGTAAATTATATATATATTTTAGAAATGACATTTGCATATATATGTAACATGATTTTAAAAATGCAAGTAATCAAAATTGACACAAATGATGTAATTTATGATATATCCTCTGATTTAATGGACAATCAGGAGTAATGGACTTAACTTACATACAAATTTGAACCCTTATTTGTCTTTTGTGATGGATACAAACTCACACTACTGTATATTTTTGATGTCTGAAATTTAAAAATTTCTGTAACAGTTTACATATACCTAATATATGGTCCTGGTTTTCTATTAGTATTTTAAATTCTATCCATCTTTCTCAAGGTTCTTCTTTCTTGAGACTACTTATATTTTTCCAACAACTAGTAAGTACATAGAGACAGAACAAATTAAACATTAAGTGGTAAAGTGAATGAAAAACTTGAGAGCAGAAATCACAATAGAATAATAAAGATGAGATAAATAAATAAAATAAACAAAAAATCAAATTTACTCCAAGATATAATTTGAAGGGAATTTGTACAACATATTTTATTCAACGATAAGGACTTTGTGGAGTCATTAGTGCTTGGTTGTTTTCTTGGAGACATTTCATTACCCTACATTATCGATCTTTACTATGGTATTTCTGTCAGAATTTTCTCACACCAGTGAGGCCACCTAGTTGGGTAATGAAGTATCTGCAAGAAACCCACCAAGCTCAGAAAGCATCAAGAACTCCCCAGTTCAACCTTGAGTTAGATAGAGACATAGGGCTTGAAGCAACCTTGGAGGTCTTCTAGTCCAATCTCCTACCCAAGACAGGGGACCTTATTGCATCCTGGACATATGGTTGATTTAACCTTTTCTTGAAAGCCTCCATTGATGGAGCACCCACAACTCTGGAAGGTAAGCTATTAAATTGATTAATTGTTCTTAATATCAAGAAATATTTCCTTAATTCCAGATTGGATCTCTCTTTAACAAGTTCCACCCATTGCATTTTGTCCTACTGTCAGGTGCTTTGAAGAATAAGTTGACCCCCTCCTCCATGTGACTGCCCCTCAAGTATCATATCACCCCTAATCTTCCTTTACGTTAGGTTATACATATCTAGTTCCCTCAACCATTCTGTATACAGTTTAGCCTGCAGACCTCTGCTCATTTTTTGTTGCTCTTTTCTGCACTCTTTCAAGGGCCTTAGCATCTTTTTTGTATCATGGTGATCAGAGTTGGACCAATTATTCCAGTTGAGACAGGTACCACCTATATTATAACTCTCCATTTGCTTTTTCCTACCTAAGTGAAGGACCTTGCTTTTCTCTCCACTGAACTGCATCTTGTTGGCTAAGGCCCAATGCTCACGTCTGTCAAAATATTCTTCTGAATATCTTCCAAGGTGTTGACAATTCTGCCCAATTTGGTATTGTCTGTAAATTTGGTAAATTCTCCTTCTATCCCCTCATTCAGGTCATGTTGAAGAGCACTGGGCCCAAAACAGAACCTTCAGGTAACCCACTGCATGCTTCCCCCGATATAGATGTCGTTCTATTAAGGACTACACTCTGAGTGTAGTTGGTCAGCCAATTGCAAATTG
This sequence comes from Thermophis baileyi, assembly GCA_003457575.1. Taxonomy (NCBI): domain Eukaryota; kingdom Metazoa; phylum Chordata; class Lepidosauria; order Squamata; family Dipsadidae; genus Thermophis; species Thermophis baileyi. Next base: position 73,170 of record QLTV01003977.1, read on the forward strand.
ATATCATGTTGAAACTGTCTATTCTATATTGTTCTATCTTACCAAGAAGTAGGCTCTGGTCTACTTTGTCAAATGTCTTATTGAAGTCTACATAACTATATCCACAGGATTTTCATCATCCCCTAATTTAGCCACTTATCAAAAACATAAATAAGGTTTATCTGGCATGATCTGCTTTTAACAAGCACATTCTGGCTTCTAGTGATCACACTTTGTTCATTTTTTAGGTGCCCACAAATCTGCAACTTGATTATCCATTTCTCCATCACTGAATGCTGCTCAGCATGCAACAGCTGATCTATGCACCATAGCTGCTCCACATGCCTGATGCTCTCAGCAATCTAATCATGCAAATGCCAATCTTAGAGACACAAAGGTCCAGCCAACAGTCCAGCCAGCAACAGTCCAAGCAAGGAGGTGAGTTTCAGGTACCACGAGCGATTCTATCTGAAGCTGCTACACAGCCTAACAAGAGAGACAAATTGTATGGCAAAAAGCATTATCAACCAGGCTCAATAGAGCAACACTCCACATTTGCAGAAACTCTACCAATTCTTAATCCATTTCTCCAGACCACCTACCTGCTGCAGTGCAATGTACTAAATGTACTAAAAGTGACTACCGTTGGAACCTGCTCCACAACACATCTGGTCTCGGTGCCATCTTTGAAAAAGAAATAGAAGTTCAATAGCAGAGAGGTCCATTCTTCAAGTGACTGAGGACGGTGCAATGATCAAAAAGCACAAATGGCAGGATTTATTATAAGGTCAGAAGTGTACAACAGAACAGATATAGCCATTATTTGTAATAGTTGAAAGTGGGTAGATGGAACAAACTAAGGGCCTTTCCCTGTGACAGAGAGGAATTATTATTTAACCTTAGTTTTTCATGGTCAACTTCTTACCATATGTATGAGTTTCATGATTAGTGTGCATGTACATACACACATAAGCACACACTCCTTAGAAGGAACATAGGTGGCATCCAGCCAAGTCAAAAGAACATGTGAAACAAAGAATATTAGGCAGTAATTTGTTTCCCCAAAATGGGAAATAACTTTGGATGGTTTCCTTCTATGTTTATGTCTGGACCTTAGTTAAGAAGAACAAAAACACAATTCACAATCCTTTTTCTGAAGAAAGTAAACTAGGAATCGAGGAACCTGTTTCCCCCATATTCTGGGTTTGCACTTTCAAAGAACACCCATCTGGTGGACCACTGAAGGTATAGAATGTTGGATCACAGGGTCTTTCAACCAGATGCAGTTGACCTGTTTCTCCAGAGGCACACAACAAGCAGTATGTGATGTTTTTCTATGTTTTCTTATATCTGATGGGAATTTAAAATCGTAAATGCACATCCTGAGTCCTTCACAAGATGGATGCTATGGGGAGGAGCTTGCCATTCCCTCAAAAGTGCTCATATTGGTCACAGCCAGTAAAAAAACCAACAATCACCTTGAATGAATGGGCAAACTGATAATCCAGCTCCCTACTCTCTTTGTTGCTTTAGATTCCCCCAGCTTAGCTTGTTCAATATGGGGGCAGTGGGGGAAGGTCACAGCTCCTCTACTTATAGGACATCAGCATAGAAAAAAATAATGAGAAAAAGGAAAAAGGAAAGTTGGCAAATGGTAGAGAACCCTACACCAATTAACACAGTGAGTACCATTGAATGACACAGAGATGTTGAAGTTTTAATCTATTGGGTAAACATATATTCCATTCGAGATACAAAGAGTGGGATTTACCTTCTTTCCTTTTACCCTCATCTCTTTCCCTTGACGCTCTAAATGAAATTATCTTCATTAATGAAGATTAATATTTTTCCAGCATCCCAGACCTTCTCAGGAACCTTGGGAAATGCCTGATGGACTTCAATAAGCTGAAGGAGATAGAAAGAAGTCCATTGCACTGTTGCCAAGGTTTCTGGGAGAGTAATTCCCCTTTTCCCCTTGGGCTATCGACATAAATATTACCAGCAAGATGTCCAGTCCAGGGATTCCTTAGTCCACCATCAAGTGGAACGAAAGGAAAAAACCTTCCTGCCCTTTTGTCCCAAGAGAGAAGTTATATAGTCCCAAGAGCAGGGGGGTACCTAAAACTTACAATCCATGCTATTTTAGGTTTGCTATGTACATTGATTTTAGGCTGATGATTTCCACAGTAGAGGATCTGGTTCAAGGCTGAGGAGAAATATCTCCAGCCGTGTGACTCAAAGCTCTCTGGAATTGACAAAATTTCCTCATTTCCTTGAATCAAGAATCTCATTGCCAAAGCACATATATGCCATTTATAGTGAATTCTTCTCCAGACCTCTGGAGCCATCTTCTCCATTTAACTTTGCCCCACACTTCCTAAATCCCAATTCCTTTGGAAAGAGGAAAGCTTGGTATGGCATTTCTATCAAAGAATTCAAGGTCACTATAAGCACTTTTTTGTCATCTGCAATTCTGGCCTTGGAACCTTACAGTTAAGTAGGCATCTTTGTGAAGAGATCCCTGTGTGAGGAAAAACTGCTCTTGTGACAAGCCAATGTTCTCACAATACTTGATCCCTGTCCTCAAGAACAATCCCACACTTATTGTTCAGAGTGGGGCATTTAACAGGAGCTTTAACTCTTGATTCTCTGAATGTTTGCAATGGCCAAGTGTCTATTCAGGCTCCTCCCAGGAGTTCTATGCCCTTACCTTCAAAATAAAAATGAAATGCTTTGAGGTGGGAGACTGCCAAAGAAGGCCTCTGAGCACGAGGCCAAAGGCCTGCTCCAGCAACTGAAAAGAAACACAGAGATGATGATGTTCACTTTTCTGAAATGCCGTTCTATCCATGCTGGAAATGTTGCTGAAGGTGGTACCTCTGAAACATCCTCATCTTTTTTCTCCATGAACATAATCCACAGGAAGCCACAGCCTTGACTTCCACAGGTGGAGCCATGGCTGGTGGGACCTTGCTGTAGGGGCAAAAGAAGGAAAAGATATCAGTGGCCAGCTGGGTCAAGCACTACAAGGCATGGGAAGTTCCAGCTACCCTCTCTTTTGTCTACTTTACAAGGAAAACCTTTCTTTTGATTTGGCTGCCCCAGCAGAAAGTGTCCAAAATGGCAATGAGCCTAACTGAAGCTTCTGGCTTAGGTTCAAGAGCAACCCTATGTGGAGTTTGTTGCAGTAGTCAAGCTGCAAGTTGACTATGGCATGAGTGACTATCTGAAAGGCCTCCTGAGCTAGGAGGGGGCACAACTGATATACCAGATGAAGCTGTGCCTTTAACTTTTTTTTTTCTATTTTCTCTCTTCTTACCCTCTAAGTATTGCAAACAGATTTTCCCTACTCATTACAAAAGAAACAAGAGATTGACCCAGGGGTGGGCTTCAAAATTTTTAGCAAGGGGTTCTTTGCCCTGTTGCTGGGTTGGTGTGGCCATGGTGGGCGTGGCCTAGTCGGCCTCCTGCACCACGGTGGGGGGGGCATTTTTGCCTTCCCCGGGCTCCGGAGGCTTTCCTCGAGCCTCTGGGAGGGCGAAAACAGCCTCCCCAGGCTCCAGAGGACCCCTGGAGGCTGGAAACAGGCCGTTTCCGGCCTTCCCAAACTTCCGGTAGGCCTGTTTTTCGCTCTCCCGAGCCTCCGCGTGCGCCCTGCACTTACTTGCATCCAAAACGGGCCGTCTGGGGACTCCTGGGAGGGGAGGGGAGGGGTTGGTGGGGCCAGCCAGGAGTGGGATTTGGGGGTTCTCCGAACTGCACAGAATCTTAGCCAGAGGTTCTCCCAAACCCCTGCAAACCCCCAGCAGCCCACCCCTGGATTGACCTGATCTCATATAATGTAAGCAGTGCAGCTAATCCCACAGTGAAGCAGCTAAACTGGTTGTCCTCCAACAGAGCCTGGCAGGAAACAAGAGTGGAGAGAAGCAGAGAATTCAAGGTCAAGCAGATTGCTCCAGCCCTTCCTCTTTGTCGCAGCCCCTTTTGACCTGCTACGGTATTATGCTACAGCTTATCCTTCCATCCAAAGGAAAATTAAGAACTCTTTGCATGGGCTTGTTTTTGAAAGCTTCATTCTGTTTCTCTAACAGACTAGTGGAACTTCTGCTAAAGCTTCTGAATATCCAAGGATAGATTTTCTTCTCTCCCTCTACTGCTACTTTCTTTCCATCCTCCTTTGCTTGACCCCAATTATCGCCTGTCTCTCACTTCCTTAGCATGAAAGCAAGGCTGTAGAGGTTCTTATTCCAGGGCACTGGCATTTCTCCACTCTGCTTCAGCAGCAATGGAAGGCAGGCCCTGAATGATGTAGTGGTCTTGCTGCAATGGAAAAGAATAGGGCTGTAAGTCAGGGAGGCTGTGCAGCATCAGCTTCTGTGAGGCCGTGGAGAGTCCTTCTGAGACTCTCCATCCTGAGGAATCTTTTGCAACACATTGAGTTTGGGCAAAAGGGACTGGGATTCAAACATGGGACCCAAACTCAGCCATAGCAACCTCTATGCCCAAGGAAGGTCTACTTTTTGGACTGCTTCGGTATTCCTCTCGTGGACCTCTTACCAAAGCTTTTAGCTGGTCCACAGGTTGGATCTGATGCAACCTGCTGCACCTTACATGCTTGCTGGGGCTCTGCTTTTATGAAGAAGTGTCTGAGCTGTCTTTTCTGGGAAAAGGAGAGACAGGGCTGTGAGCCTCTGCAAATATTTAGGTCTCTTCCCACTGAAGAAAACCCACCAAAATCAGGCCTGCCTTTGCAGTGTCCTTCCCTTTGAGACTTGATTCCATCCATTAAAAAGTATTTGCGGTTCACAGCACTGGATAAGTCCCCTGGCCATGAGAGAATTCTCACAGGGGGCTTGGACAAATACCATTTTCTATATTTTCCCTCTCCATTTGCCAATATATTGATAGATGCCATTGAATAATCTTGAACTTTTCCAGAAGATTCCCATGGAAGTAGAATTTGTGGAAAGTCAATGTGGAGTTGTGGACTCGGGAACTTCAGGAGAAGGGGAGCTTAGAGGGTCAGGAACAGTTTGGCTTCTGCCCTGCCCCTTTGTGCTACCTTGGATCTAGAAAGATGCAAAAGTGGCTCCCCTAGATGTCTACATGGAGGAGCCAACTTCTGAAGGAGCTCCTCCCTTTCCCTCTCAATGACCCATCCCAACCCAAAGTGTCTACTCACCATACTGCTCCACTTTTTCCTAAGTCAAATCCATCTGTCTTAGGAATTTTGGTAGTGTTCTTCAGTTTGCATGGTCTTCCTTCTGGAGAACTTTCAAGACCACCTCCTGGATCGCTGTTGTTATTCTCTGTTTTTCTTCTTGTTTTTCTCTGAAACAGGGAAAATCTCTTAGAACAGAGAAGAAGGAATCTGAGGAAAGGATAGACAAATGTCTATTGCCCGGAATCACTTTGTTTCAATCTAGCAGATTAAATCCTATAACAAGATATATGTGTGGACATCACTCAAAATGGAAAAATAATACTTCTGGGTTGAACTGATGAGTTTTAACTTTGCTTGGTTTTGCATGGTCTGATGTGTTTCACAACCACATGATTTTATCAGATTGAAGCTTTTCCTAATTCATAGGTTCCTATGTGATCCTGATCAATTGGAAAAATAATCAACCCTGTCTTTTAACACCAATAAAAAATTAAAGAGGGAAGTGCTCTGGAGCACATTTGTCTCTTGTTTCCCACTCCTAACGGTAAAGTTGCCCCTGTCAGTTGTGTCCAATTCTAGGGCATGGCGCTCATCTCTGTTTCTTGGCCAAGAGAGCCAATGTTGTCTGAAGACAATTTGCAAGGTCATGTGGCCATCATGGCTATATGCCAAAACGCACAGAATGCTGTTACCTTCCCATCAAAGTGGTACCTATTTATCTAATTGCATTTGCATGTTTTTGAACTGCTAGGTAGGCATGGAGTTCCCACCTGTGGAGTTCCGCATCTCAGGCTCACCTAGGAGTCTTGGTAGTGTCCTTCAGTTTGCATGGTCTTTGTTCTGTAGGGAAAACTAGGCGGGCAGGAACTGAGGCGAGGCAGGTTGTGAAGGAAAACAACCTTTATTGCTAACAGGCAAGAACAAGGCAACTCTGAACAGCAACAACAACATCTACTTATATAGGAGCTGTCAGATGGGCGGACCAATGGCAGGGATGTATTCTCCTTCCGGCCAGCTGCTCGCGTCTTGGCCAATCAGGTGCGTCCCACAGCCGGCAAGCATTCAGGCGGCATCATAACCCCGAGGACTCAACACCCCTCACCTCCCAGATGGAGCATGTGTAGTCAGATAAGTACGCTGGCCGGCATCAGCTCCGCCCTGATTGTCTCAGTTCTGGGGCGGCGGCCGAAGAGGGAGGAGCAGGCGAAGAGTCCTCCAGAACTCCTGGCGACTTTGTACCTAACTCGGGTGGAGTTCCATTCATCACTGGAGGGCCAGACCTTTCAGGTATGTCTGGTGTCGAGAATGCGTCGGTCGTGGGTGTTTGGATGGGCTCTGGCTGGGCCTGAAGGTCCCCGGAGCATGGTGTTGCCTCGGGGCAGGATTGGGCCTGCTCCAATTGCTGATTGGTCGCGCCTGGGACTCTCCGCCTGAGTTGGTTTATATGTTGCCACCACATTCGACCGTCGTCAAGCTTGACCCTATAAGAGTAGGGTCCAGTTAATTGTATGATGTGTCCTGGTAGCCACCTTAGGTTGGTCCCATAATTCTGGGCAAAGACTGGATCTCCGACTGCAAATGTTCTGGTGTGGGTATATTTGTTGTGAGTTTGTTCGGTGGCATAGCTGGGGTGCAGTCAGTCCAGGTTGGTCCTGAGCCAGTGACCCATATGTATCTCAGCGGGGCTTTGATTTGTGGCCGGGCATGGGTTGGTGTGTTGTGCCAAGAGGTATTGGCATATTTTGTCGTGCCAATTTCCAGGCTCTAAGCGGCTTAATGCCTCTTTAGCCGATCTGACGGCTCGTTCAACCAATCCATTAGCGGCCAGGTGGAATGGGGCCATAGGGGCAGGGCGAATGCCATGCTTGGCTAGAAACATCTGGAAGGGTGCTGACGTGAACTGGGGGCTGTTATTGGACACTATGGTGTCGGGCAGCCCATGGGTCACAAAAAGCCTATCCAACACCCTTATGACGGCCTCTGATGTGGTGGATGGCATTAGGGCCAACTCTACACATTTGGAATATGCGTCTACTACAACCATGAAGGTCTGGCCGTGGAAGGGGCTGGCAAGGTCTAGGTGGATTCGTGACCAGGGTGCCCTAGGTGTGTCCCATTCCTAGACAGGAGCTGTGGGGGGGGGGCTGGTCTGGACTGTTGACACCGCTGGCATTGGGCTACCCAGTCCTCAATTCCCTTGTCCATCTTCGGCCACCAGACATAGCTGCGCCCCAGGGATTTCATGCGCACGATGCCAGGGTGTGCAGCGTGCAGGCAGCTTAAAATTGGCACCCTCAATTCAGGAGGAACTACTACCCGGTTTCCCCACAAGAGGCACCCTTTCTGCATGGATAGATCGTGCTGCCTGAGGTGGTATGGTTGGAATTCAGGAGACACTGGCCCTTGCGGCACCCCCTACACACCCAATCCAAAATTTGGGAGAGGACCGGGTCAGAGGCTGAACAAGTGGCGATATCAGTGGCAGAGATGGGAGTCTGCAGCTCATCTATTAAGAGGACAGAGGCCGCAGGAGCCGGGTATAAGACGGGCGCTGGGAGTGGGCAGTGGCTTAGGGCGTCGGCGTGTCCCAAATGCCTCCCCGGTCTATAGTGTAGTTGGTAATTGTAGGCTGCCAAAAATTATGTCCACCGTGGCATGGGGGGGTTGGCGGTCACCGGCCAACAACCGTAAAAGTGGCTTATGGTCTGTGACTAAATAAAAAAAAACGACCATAGACTTAGTCATGGAATCACTTGATTCCAGCTACAGCTGCCAAGGTCCGCCCTATTTAGCTGGCTGTAATTTCGCTCAGCAGCGGATAAGGTCTGCGAGTAATAGGCAATAGGTGCCTCTGTTCCATTGGGAAGTGTGTGGCTGAGGACAGCCCCCACACCATAAAGCAAAGCATCGCATGCCAATGACAGTGGCTGGCTGTCATTGTATTGGACTAGTACTGCATTGGAGGTCAAAATATCCTTAACCGCTTGGAAGGCGCCAGGTTCCAGGCGACCCCAATGCCATAGAGTTTTAGAGTCCAACAAACAGTGCAGGGGCTCAGCCAAGGTGGCCTTATGAGGCAGAAAAATGGCGTAAAAATTAAGTAACCCAAAAATGCCTGCAGCTCAGCTCTAGATGAAGGGGCAGGTGCTTGTTTAATGGCCTCTATCTTAGAAGGAGTTGGATGGAGTCCCTGGGAGTCAATAAGGAATCCCAAAAATTCTACCTGAAAAAACCCTATCTTGCACTTCTGCTTTAGTTTTAGCCCTGTGTTTCTGAAATGTTGCAGCACTGCCCTTAATTTATTGATGAGTTCAGGGTGACTGGTGGCAGAGACCAGAACATCATCAAAATAGGGTACCACCCCTTCTAGTCCCTGGAGCAGCCGCTCCATCAGGCTTTGGAATATGCCTGGGGCAACGCTCACTCCAAATTGGAGGCACTTGCATTTAAACGCTCCACAGTGTGTGACTATGGTCTGGGCCATGGCAGTGGCTTCATCTACCGGGAGCTGCTGGTACGCTTGTGCAAGGTCCAGCTTGGCAAATATTTTACCCTGGTCCAGAGAGTGAAGGAGGTGTTGTAGAGCCTTATTAATTGTGCATTTATAATCAGCACATATCCTAATTGAGCCATCCTGCTTAATTGGAATCACTATAGGGGTTTCCCAATTTGAATGGTCTACAGCCTCTAGAACTTCTTGGGCAATAAGTTTGTCTAGCTCCTGGTCCACTTTGGGGTGGAGCGCAAATGGCACCCTTCTAGGTTTCAAGCAGATTGGCGCTTACCTGGGGGTCCAAATTAAAAGAAATGGGGTTCCCCTTATATTTACCCAGGCTGTTGTCAAAGACGTCCGCAAATTCGCTGGATAGCATGCCGAAAGCGTCGGTGCTTGTGGCGTGGATGCCGGACACATTGAGGCCAAGCGCAGCGAACCAGTCCAAGCCTAGGAGACTGGGCAGGTTGCCATTCACTATTATCAGGGGAAGGAGGCCGGAGAAACTCCCGCGGGTCACATTGAAAGTGCCACAGCCCACTATTGGAATGGACTTTCCCTGATAGTCTTTGAGAGTCACCGGGCACGGCTTGAGGCGTTGCTTGGAAATACTGGGCAGCAGCTGCTGGAGTGTGGTCCAGGAGATCAGGGATTTGGACGAGCTGGTATCCACCTCCATCTTATAGGGGACCCCTTCTAACTTTACTGTGAGATAAAGTTTGCTAGTAGGGGAGGCCTCGGTGACATGGCTGACAGCCATGGCCAGTGGCTGGTGGACCCTGGAAATGGTGAAGCAGTCTTCTCGGTGCTTTAGCAGTTTTTTGTTAAGCTTTTTATAAAAAGTGGGCTCGGGCGGTACGTCGGTGGATAGCAGGCAGCTCTGCAGACAGGTGTCCCTTCTTGCCACAGCAGCGGCAGATGGCGGTTTTGAACCTGCAGTCGGACCTGTTATGGTTCCCACCACAACCTAGACAACTGGCCTGAGGAGATTTGACAGCTGGAGTCCATTTTTTCTGAGTCGTTTTGAGGCGACTCACTTCCTCCTCCTCGTCGGAAGGGTCATCGTAGTCGGTTTCTTCATGGTGGATGGCTTGGTTTCTGCTGGCCAAGGCGGTAGATGGCTGGAAGCACTGAATTTCCACAGCTGTCTGACATTTCGGACGCCCTGACTTCGTCCAACACTGTCTGGAGGTTCAGCTCAGTGCGGGCCAGCAAGCGTCACTGAAGCCTCAGATCTCTCACCCCACAGATGAGCTGGTCTAGCAAAAGATCATCTAAATCGCAGAAATCGCAATTTAGGGCGGCTGTTCGAAGAGAGGCCATGTATTCATTGATAGACTCCCCTTCCCTCTGCGTCCTTTGTCGGAACGCGTGCCATCTCGCGATGCGTGAGGGAGCCGGAGAATAGTGGTTCTTTAATTTCTCCAAGAGAGTCTCCCAAGGCAGGTGTAGACAGGCTGAGGGGCAGATAGGGCTCGAGCCGTCGCGAACATCTCACGGCCACACGAGCTGAGGAAATAGCCTCATTTCCGAGTGCTGGACAGCCCTGTGAAATAATTCGCCTGCAGGGCACACTTGAACCGTTCGAGGTAATACTCCCAGGTTTCAGTGGCCGGCTCGAAAGAAGCGAACACGGGCAGAGTAGCTATCCTTAGAAGGATGTAGTGTTGCGGAGGTAGCCTAGGTGCGACTTCTTGTCGCCTGTGACAGGAGGCAGCGCTCAGCTCAGCGTGCTTCAGCTCTGTTAGTGACTTAAGCTAGCCATTACCTCAGCCCTGATACCACCCTCGTCGCCAGTGTTCTGTAGGGAGAACTAGGCGGGCAGGAACTGAGGCGAGGCAGGTTGTGAAGGAAAACAACCTTTATTGCTGACAGGCAAGAACAAGGCAACTCCGAACAGCAACAACAACATGTGCCGTCTGACAGCTACTTATATAGGAGCTGTCAGACAGGCGGACCAATGGTGGGGCTGTATTCTCCTGCCGGCCGGCTGCTCGCGTCTTGGCCAATCAGGCGTGTCCCACAGCCGGCAAGCGTTCAGGCGTCGTCGTAACTCTGAGGACTCAACAGTCTTCCTTCTGATGGACTTTGGAGACCACCTCCTGGATCGCTGTTTGTCCCAGGCTTTCTTGCTTTGTTCCAAAAGCAGGGAAAACACTTAAAAACTTTCCTAGAACAGAGAGGAAGGAAATCAACCTTGTCTTTTAACATCAATAAGGAATGAAAGAGAGAAGTGCTATGGAGCACATTTGTCCCGTTTCCCATTCTTAAGAGAGAGCAAATGGGTATTTTCACCCCTAGAATATTCAAATCTCTGAGAAGTTGGCTTACAAAATGGGGAGGGTTCCCCAGAGTCCAGCAGCCCTTGACAAACCCAACTTACATATTGAAGTGGAATTTTTCACTCACTGAATACAGTGAGTAACTGAGAGTTAAGTCCAGAGATGGATAGATGAGGACACAAAGGCCCTGGAGTTTCCAAGGAGACTCCAGGCCTCCTTGTCCATAAGCATTTTGATGTGCTAACAATGATCACCCAGTCCAGCATTTCTGCATGCCACCAGTGCCAGGCCAATGCCTTTGGGGAGTTGCCCCCTTAAAATCACAAAAACAGTCTATTTTCCATCTTGTTGGAAAGGACGACTAATTATTGGGTGTAGAAATGTGGAAGTTCCACTAAGCTTGCTGCTTTAGCAAGCTTCATTCAGTGATGCAGTCCTCTCCCCACTATTAGCATGTCTTTTGGAAGCACAATGTCTGTAGGTGTCCCTACATCCATGTCTCTTGGATGAGCTGGTGCCATTGTTTCTGCTTAGGTGAAGACACCCTCCTTGTTCTTCTACCACAGCGTTAATATAATTGCTTAACATCACAAATCATTTTCTCTACAGCACTCTTTGGCCTACTTATGTTTTTCAGAACCTTAGGCAAACTGCGATCTAAATTTACCAATGTGAATTTAAGATCTCTGGCAAATAATTGAGAGATTTCCCAAAAGGTTTCCATGGAAGGCAGAAAACTTCCAGGGAAGGCAGGGTAGTCAGAATAGGAAAGGCTTCAGAAAACGTTTGGCCTCTGCTCTGTCTTTGGGCCAAAGAGACCATTTGGGCAAAGAGAGATGTTCCCTCTGTATAAATGTAGGTGAAGGAGCCCAGGCCTGAAGACATTCCTTCCCAACGTTTCTCCTCTGATTTCCCCCATCCCAGGGCAAAGAATTTTCTCACCACAATGCTTTTGGAGCCCAATATCAATTATATTTTTCTCATTTGTTGTATATAGTGACTGGTATCCTCCACTAATTGTGTTGCTCCCTCTGAAGAACTTTGAACATCAACTCATAGAGTTCTTGTACAGCCAGTCTTCCCCCTCACACCTTCCCCCCTCCAATAGAAAAAAAAACCATTGAGAAAATCCCTAGAACACAGAGGGAGAAGAGTAAGGCAAGGACTCGGTCATTGAATGATTCCAAATAACTGACACTGAGATTCCCTAACAACTTCCCTGTTGTGCACAAGGCACCAAAGAGGAAAAGGTGTGGTTCCACATTGGGTTGATCTGTATACTTTAATCTTCTTTTCCTTTTGGATGATTCACTGTCTTCCACTCTGAAGAATAAACAAGCCACTCTTATTTATTCTTCAACTTTTCTTCAAAGTTCAAGAAAATATGGCTAATTCAAGAAGGTTAAAGGGAGTGTGTGATCCCAGTTGATTAAATTAAAGAAAGAAGAGAAGGATTTGAGTGTTCTCTGCAGCACATCTTCCCCTTGCTTCCCTTTCCTAAGAAGAGGCGAAATCAACCCCTCTGATATGTTGCCTACTAAAAGAGGGACAGTTCCCCAAATTCTAGACGCCCTTTTGAAGACCTACTTACATCTTGAAGCACATCTTCACTTTGATAACTGGCCACTGACAGTTAATGACAGTTCAGCCAGGATGGATGAAGTCACAAAGCCATTAGAATTCCCAAGGAGTTGACAGGCCTCTCTTGGAATCCTACCAAAGGCCACCTGCTCTATCTTTTCTACAGACACCAATGGCAGCCAAATGTCTCTAGGAACCTACTAGCAAATCATTAAAGCTGCCTATTTCTCATCTTTTTACACAGAAGACTTAGCTCTTCAGATGTAGACTGTGTCTTTATATAGAAGCTCCAAATGATTTTCAACATCAAGGTGCATTCTCCAACATGCTAAAACCTAAATTCAAATGGGAAAACAACAACGCCAGTTTTATAGAATATATTTTGCCCAATAAAAACCCGTATGATGCTGTTAGTCTTTAAAATGAGGAATGAATTCATGTAATTACATGAATTAACCTTGAGGTAGCATAAGGCTGGATCTTAGCGAAGTTCTCAAGTACAATTTGAATGTGAGGGGATGCCTTGCATTTGGGGGAACTGAGAGGTTCTTTGAGGGTTTTCATGTCGCTGTTTTTACTTGTGTTACTGTTTTCACTATTGTTTGTGAGCTGTTCACTGCCTTAATGTCAGTGAAGAGGAAACAGTCACAGTTAAAGTTGTTAAACTATTCACTGCAGTTGTTAAGTGAATCATGTAGTCATTATACAAGCAGGAACGGCTACCTTATTTACAGTGCATTACATAGCAAGGCGCATTTAGACATTTGGGATATGGCTTTTAAGGAGACAAAGTTAGTAAATCAATCAAAAGCAAAAAAAAAATTAAATGACTTAAACATATATTAGCAGTAACCTCCAATGTGTAATTCAAAGTACAGTACAAATATTTAACTAATGATTACTGGTTGGGAAAATAAATACAAGGGAAGAGAAGAATGTATTACCAAAAGTGTTTTTCTCTATATGTCTACATTTATATTTATTATGTTTTTTTCTTATGTTTTACTAGAAATTGTTTATCTTCTACTTTGCTTCTTGTATCTTTATTATGAGATTTTTGTTTAAATAATAAATGCAATAAGAATGAAGTCTAAAGCTTACAGTTCTTGATTGGGACATAAAACAGTGGATGCAGAACAATTTATTTCTTTTCTTTTTTTTACAACAGATATGTAATTTCTATGTATCATTTCATTTGCAGAGATCCCCTTTGATTTTAACTGCAAATTCTTCTCAAACTTCTTTAATGCATAAGACACATTAACTAGCACTTCAAACATCAGAAGCTGCTTGTAATCCAAGTACTTAAACAAATTAATGAGCTGCAGCTACAATGAATGATTAGGTCATTTAGGATATGGTGTACATTAATGCATTTGACAAAGGCGAAGATGGAAGATCATTAAACTAGGTCTTTATGGCCCTGAGGGTGAACAGCAGTGGATCTAATCAAGATGGAGAAACACAAATGTTCTGACAATAAATGATTAAATATGACTTAACCATGACAAAAATCTAATACTTGGGAATAGTTTCATCCACATAATATCAAGCTATAGTAAATTTATTAGGAAGACTATTGTGGCATCACTACCAGGGTATATCCACACTCTATCCACATATTCACATATAATTGCTTAGTTTCTTAAGCCTCCAAGTCAAAGTAATTTTTATTTATGAGACTAAAGTAGGAAGTTTTCTCAGATATATCTTTGGTTTTCTGAAATATATCTCTGCTAATGATTGTTGGGGGCAATATGCTGACTCTGTAAACCGCTTAGAGAGGGCTGAAAACAGAGGTGGGGTCGGACCGGTTCAGACCGGTTCGCTTGAACCGGTAGAGACCCGCTGGTGACGTCACAATGATGTCACGGATCCGGTTTGGTCAGTGCCGGTCCGTGGATGCCACCATCTTTTTTTAAAAAAATTTTTTTTAATTTTTTTATGTATTTTTTTATTTTTTTCCATTTTTTTTTCTTTTGCGCATGCGCAGAAGCCGAGTTTCCGGCACTGCGCATGCGTTGCCATCTTGTTTTTGGCTTTTTTTGGGGGGGGGGATTTTTTTCTTGCACTGCGCATGCGTCGCCATCTTGTTTTTGGCTTTTTTGGGGGGGGGGGTTGCCACGCGGCGCGGGAGGAAGCAAACCGGCAGCGAGGTAAGTTAGAACCCACCCCTGGCTATAAAGCACTGTGAAGCGATATATAAGTCTAAGTGCTATTGCTATTATATTGAAGAAAATAGACTAAGAATCCAATAGCAGCTTAAAAACTAACAGTTTTATACTGGCACCAGCTTCTCTGAATTATATCCCCTTCTTTTGGTACATGTGTTACCCTGAAATATGAACTGGTATGCAAACTCTACTGGCTCTACTTGACTATGATACAGACATTCTTAGCTACACAGTTTTTTGGAGTGGGAGCCACAACAAATCTAAATAATAACAATAATAACAACAACATTGTTTGAGTCATAGTAATGAATCTTTTGATGAACTATAACTCATATCTTTATCTTCAATATCTCTTTCAAGTATGTTTGTTCAAGTTTCCTTGAACAAAATAAGTCTCCCTCAAGGTCAGTGGTTTGGGGAAACTCAATGTTTTAAGATCAGTGCTCTTTCTAATACCAGTTTCTTCTTCTTCATTTCCTTTGATGTATAGGCTAGTCAGTATGTCCTGTCTGGATGAACAGAGAAATGTTTTTCAAACTTGGCAACTTTAAGATGCATAGACTATCTCCAGAATTCCCTGGATAGGAAGTTTTATTCTGGACCAGCTGTAACTTCTTCATGGTCTTCAAGAACAGACAACTGTTGTTGTGAAACAGTCCACAACATCAGTAAATGTGAGGAGGGTCAATTGTTTGTGAAGCTGTTATTGGTCATAGCTACTACCTGCTCTTTGAGCAGGAGCTGAGAGTCTAAGAAAACCCCCCAATTACACAATAGTCCCAAGCAGGGGAATGCAACACCAATCACATCAAAGGCGAAAGGTTGAAAACAACCAAACATTCACTGTTATTCAGTCTTGGTAGGGTTGAGCTTAAGACTATAATTTTTCCCAGCCAGACTCTTACAGCCTAGAAGTATAGGGTAAAGACCTTGATATACTCAATTGGTCAGCTAGGGATCAAGAGATACAACTGAGTACCCAACCCAGATTAATGGATGACCAGAAGTTGAATGGGAGAGGAGATAAATTGTTTCTCATTAGTTCAGTTGCAGATTGGTAGACTTCTGCTACCTATAATACAGCAGGCTTGAGTGCAGGAGTAGGTGTAGTGTTGTACCCAGAGAGATGTCAACCTGAAAAACCATGTATCTTTCCAATTGTACTCTCTAATGCACTATTTATCTTTTATTATATATTTTCTAATTTTTTTAAAAAAAAATAATTAGAAAATTATATATTTTCTAATTTATTTTCTAAAAGCCGAGGTGGCGCAGTGGTTAGAGTGCAGTACTGCAGGCTACTTCAGCTGACTGCTAGCTGCAGTTCGGCGGTTCAAATCTCACCGGCTCAAGGTTGACTCAGCCTTCCATCCTTCCGAGGTGGGTAAAATGAGGACCCAGATTGTTGGGGGCAATATGCTGACTCTGTGAACCGCTTAGAGAGGGCTGTAAAGCACTGTAAAGCGGTATATAAGTCTAAGTGCTATTGCTATATTAGTAGGTGTGTGTGGGTGTGGGTGTATTTTATTCTTGTAGGTTATTTTACTTCGCTGGTCTTTCTCATAGTAAGGAATTCATCCATATTGAGATGATTACTGAAGTTCAAATGAAACTTGGCTAGGGCATCCTGTCCATAAAACTGCATAGTAAAAACAGGATTTGAGAAAGCATTATTCCAATTCAGTCATGAAAATGTTGGTTCATATGCAGTCATATAAGTACTGATGGCAGCACCACTGACTCATGTTCTTCCCAAACTCAATTAGGTATGCTATAATACCATCCTAGGGACGCGGTGGCTCAGTGGCTAAGACGCTGAGCTTGTCGATCAGAAAGGTCGGCAGTTCGGCGGTTCGAATCCCTAGCACTGCGTAATGGAGTGAGCTCCCGTTACTTGTCCCAGCTTCTGCCAACCTAGCAGTTCGAAAGCATGTAAAAATGCAAGTAGAAAAATAGAGATCACCTTTGATGGGAAGGTAACAGCGTTCTGTGCGCCTTCGGCGTTTAGTCATGCCGGCCACATGACCACGGAGACGTCTTCGGACAGCGCTGGCTCTTCGGCTTTGAAACGGAGATGAGCACCGCCCCCTAGAGTCGGGAACGACTAGCACATATGTGCGAGGGGAACCTTTACCTTTTTATAATACCATCAAGGAGAATATTTCTGATACTTTTGTGATCTCCTTTTATCTCAATATCCATGGCATGTTTTCTTGGAGACTCAGATACTGTTGACCATCCGAAGAAGTCACCTGTATTTCATATAGGACAGAATTTTGGCAGCATATGTTCTGACAGTAGACTTTATGCCCCCAATCACTCCAGCTCTATTTGTAGCAATAAAAAAAAAACAACTATAGGGAATCCAGAATTTTCACCACAATATAAATCTTATAGACCTAGTAATATCAAACATTCCTCTTGTATTTGCTATCCTGAATGCACAAGCCTGAAAAACCAGGGGTGTCTGGAACAACAATTTCTGGTTTCAAAGGGGCATGCTCAGTCAAGTGAAATCCGGCCCCTTTTTTATTTATTTATTTTATTTTATTTTGTCAAGCATGTATAAGATAAGATAACAGATATAAATATTGATATGAGTATATAATAAGTACAAACATAGTTTTGAGTACATATTTTTTGAGTACATATTTTTTTAATACATGGGGATTTTAGGACAGGGACGGTAGGCATGCTGGTGCGCTAATGCATGCCCCTTACAGACCTCTTAGGAATGGGGTGAGGTCAATGGGAGTCAGTTTAAGGTTGAAGATTTGGGGGTTTAGGGAAGAAACTACAGAGTAGG
>QLTV01003977.1:94538-116024 GCA_003457575.1 Thermophis baileyi
AACCTTAGACTGTCTACTGTTGACCTCACCCCATTCCTAAGAGGTCTGTAAGGGACGTGCATAAGCGCACCAGCGTGCCTACCGTCCCTGTCCTAATGTCCCCTTTTATTCGTATTCATTTCATGTATTCAAATCATGTTTATACTTATATATATTATTTAATACATGTTTGACAAAATAAATAAATAAATAAAATTAAATAAATAAATAAATAAAATGATCACCAAGGTTTCTTCCAACTCTGTTATCCTGTTATTCTATTATCTGTAAACTGCCCAGAATCACTCAGATAGTAAATTTGATATAAATAAATAAATGAACAAATAAATAAAACCAGAGGCATTTAATTAGGCATATATAGTTATACCAAAATCAGGTAAAATTCATACCTAATGTGCTAATTATTGTCCAATCTCATTTGTATCCAATCTTGATACAAATATCTTAACAGCATTGATAACAAATAGATCACAGCAAGTGTTACCATGCATTATTGAAAAATGATCACCATTTATAAAAACTAGACAAGCAGCAGACAATATTGGGTTAGTTGTAGATTTAATAGACTTGAATGAAATTGAAGATTTGTAATCTTAGCGTTAGATACCCAAAAAACTTTTGACAAAATATAGAGTACATGCTTGTATTAAATATGTTTAGATTTCCTTTGAAATTCACAAAATAGATCAAGGTATTATGAGTCACCTACATCTAAAGTAAAGGTTAATAGTATATTTTCTGCTATCTACCCATTATTTACAAGAATTAGACAAGGATGTCTACTTTTACCTTATTCTTTGATATTTGTGTGGAATACTATTAGACAACATAAGGAGTAGCACATAATTTACTTGAATATTAAAGTAAACTTTAAAAAGTGCAGATGTAATTTTCTTTCACCCAAAGGCATTCAATTATTCCCTTAAAATATAAGAGTTTGTATCTAATCACTGACATTTGGGGAACAAATCTATATCAATGTCCATTTGGAAACATGAAAAGATATTTTGGACATGCTGTCTAAGGGACAGATGCTTAAAACAGGCAGGGGCATATTTTACAGTAGATTCCCTGAACAAATTCAAAACCAACCATGTTGTCAATGCTGCTATGTAATGGATAATGACAGGCTTGTCACACAGCACATGAAAAGCTGCACATAAACAGATTAGATGGGAAGACCTACCAAAATTGCAATATTTATGAATAGCACTTATGTTCTCAAAGCTGCTACACTTGTTGGTATAGATAGTAGTTGAACCCAAGAGCAAACCCTACAAAAAAGTTTTGTTAAGAAAGAAAGGCTGAGGGATGTTTTCCACATATGAATGAAGTGTAGACAATTTCTTTGTTTATGCTTTATAGTGGTACCTCCTGCCAAGTATATACCTCAAAGGGGCATACAAGTAGATAAAATTGTATGCTGACATAAGGGAAATACTCAAGCTCTAAATTGATCAATTGTATCGTCAAACCCTTTAACTACTCTGTCATACTCACTAACAAGATATTAAAAGACTGGTTGAATTGATTTTATTTTCTGAGTTTTCCAATGATTGCCTTTTGTGCAGAAGGAATTCTGCTTTGCATAAGTGATTACAAGTATTAAAAAAAGATTGTATTTCATCATTAAATAATACACAGCCTAATGATATTATGCTAGACATTTTAAGAGCATTGATAGTGTCGTAGGAAATATTTATGCATATGCTTAAATTGTCAATAAAATCTGTGAAATATGAAAGTACTTATCTTTGCCTCAATTTTAGTGCCAAGCACTCTTTAAAAAAATGTACAGACCATTTAATCAGCAAAACTATACGCAGTTCCAAATGCTATTTAGAATAATGCATAAATATTACCTAATCAACAATTAATTACAGCCAAAGTAAAACAAGTAATTAAAAGTATATAATTAAAAGCAAAGTCACTGAACTCTGAGATGCTAACATATAAAGCAGCTCTTCCCTAGCAAAATTGGTCTCCCCACCCCCGATACCTACACAAAAGAGGTGTTGTACAAATTTTCTTCCCCAGAATAATAATACAGAACCCAAGAGAATCAGTCAGCAGAGGCGTCTATTTGATCAAGAATCAAAATCAACTCTTACAAATGAAGGCTTGAAAGACAAAGATCTTACCAAATGATAATTATTTTGCATTACTCTTTACTCTTTGTTCTGTGCCATCTCATTAAGTATTCAGTTCACCCAGTGGTGGGATTCAAATTTTTTTACTACCAGTTCTGTGGGCGTGGCTTGGTGGGCGTGATGTGGCTTGGTGGGCGTGGCTTGGTGGGTGTGGCAGGGAAAGGATACTGCAAAATCTCTATTCTCTCCCCACTCCAGGGGAAGGTTACTGCAAAATCCCCATTTCCTCCTGATCAGCTGGGACTCGGAAGGCAGAGAATAGATGGGGTGGGGCCAGTCAGAGGTGGTATTTACCGGTTCTCCGAACTACTCAAAATTTTCGCTACCAGTTCACCAGAACTGGTCAGAACCTGCTGAAACCCACCTCTGAGTTCACCCCAATCACTTTACTGAGCATGCTCATTATCTGGTCATGTGAGCTTCAGGCACACTTGTTCAGTTGCGTATATATTTTCCTTGGAATCAGGTTAAAACATTTGGGATTAAGTGGCAGAGGTGAATTGATCAATTCAGAACAGAATAACAGAGTTGGAAGGGATCTTGGAGATCTTCCATTCCAAGCAAGAGAACCTATACCATTTTGGTTGTACCTATGTTGCTCATGCAATACAGCAAGGTTTGTTTTAATAATCAGGACAAAGGTTTTACACAAAAGGGAAACAGGACCTCTATATCTGCTGCCTCTAATCTTTTGGCATATTGTGGTGAATGATCTCCGATGGATGGATGGGTGGATGGATGGATGGATGGATGGATGGATGGATGGATGGATGGATGGATGGATGGAGCTATCTACGGCTTGCCACAACAGATGTCAAGATATATCAGCTTTCTTCTCTCTAATGGATCATTGAAGCTAAGAAGCTCCATGTGGAAGTGAGTTGTGTGTTCTTGTTCATATAGGGAAAACCCCATCTTGTCAGTGAGCCATGATGTGTAAAATACAAATTGAAATATGATGTGAAAGGAGATTTTGACTATCAGTTGTTGACTTTTATGACAGGAAAGACCCTAACTTTTTATATAGTTCCAAACTTCCAAATATATACAACAGGTAGCTAAATACAATGAAAATCATATCTTTGCATCCCAGGATTAACAACATAAAAGTTCAGGATTATACATATATGCTTTTCCCTACTCCAGTTGTAACTGCATCTGACATCACACCACTACTCTTTTCAATCCACTAATTTCTGCATGAAGTGAAGCATCTTTTCTCTGACAAATAGATTTCAGCCAAGAATTCCTTCTGAAAGTGACACAGATCTTTGTATCAGAAATAATTTGATTCCAAACTGTCAAAAAGACAGGAGAGGCAGGATTTAGATTTCAATTGATTGAAAATGAGTTCCATATTAACTTACTGTCCTACCTTCCCACATTCAGATGGTCTTATTGTGCTATCTGATCTTGCAGATGTCTATCAAGCATAACAATAGACCTATGATGAACTGGAAATATTTCTGTATGCTTTGTAGACAGTTATTGATTTGGCTGTGCTTGACAGGAAGGCTAAAATGGCCACAGATATTTCATATTCACTAGCACCAAATATTCAATTTTCTTTTTCTTTTCAGTGAGGAATGCCATGATGGGATAAGTAGCATGCTCAATGGTCTAACATCTTTCTCCATATTTCCAGTG
This sequence comes from Thermophis baileyi, assembly GCA_003457575.1. Taxonomy (NCBI): domain Eukaryota; kingdom Metazoa; phylum Chordata; class Lepidosauria; order Squamata; family Dipsadidae; genus Thermophis; species Thermophis baileyi. The sequence goes on from QLTV01003977.1 coordinate 98,336, forward strand.
AACTCCATATAGATAGGATGAATGAATATTTTAAACAGATCAACGAGAGCTTTTAGATGTCTAGAAATACAACAAAATTCAGCTGACATTATGATGGCATGGAAATGAACAAAGTACCTCAGCTAAACGTATCATTTATAGCTCTTGTTCGTTTTAGCAATATAAACATGGATTTTTCAATTATTGTAATGTTTTAGTTCTTTCTAAGAGCTAAAGTGTGCTAATCCTGCTAAAGTGCATAAATTGAAAATCAAGCACTGCCTTCTTCCTATTCATTTTCACAGTGGTATATGAGTATATGGAGAGCTGGATCAGCAGACAGCCTAAGTAGAAGATTTAGCAGGTCAAAATGCACACTTTTCTTGCAACACCTGCAGAATGGAAATGAATAATTCTGACTTTTAGCCTATATTACTTTTCTCTATTTCTGTCAAAATGACATACGTTATATGCTACCCTCCATTTTATCTTCATAACAACCTTGTGAAACATGGGAGATGGTGGTTTGCCCACGTTCACCCACTGAGATTGGTGTTTGAATGGGAACTGGGAACTGGATCACAAGTGCTAACTGGAACTTCTTGATCTACATGCTCAATGCTTCTCCACTTTGATTCACTTAATGCAATGTAATACTTTCTGGTATAATGTGTGCAAAGCCCTCTGAATACTTGCAATGTATGATTTCAATGCTATTTCTGAAAATTTATTTATTCTATTTATTTATTTTGTCAATCTCAGATAATACATATAAGTATATACATAATTTGAATACATGAAATGAATAAAAGTAAAAGGGAACATTAGGACAGGGACGGTAGGCACGCAGGTGCACTTATGCACGCTCCCTTACAGACCTCTTAGGAATGGGGTGAGGTCAACAGTAGATAGTCTAAGGTTAAAATTTTGGGGGTTTGGGGATGAAACCACAGAGTCGGGTAGTGTATTCCACGCATTGACCACTCTGTTGCTGAAGTCGTATTTTCTGCAGTCGAGTTTGGAGCGGTTCACTTTAAGTTTGTATCTATTGTGTGCTTGTGTATTGTTGTGGTTGAAGCTGAAGTAGTCATTGACAGGTAGGACATTGTAACGGATAATTTTATGAACTACGCTTAGGTCATACCGATGGCGGCGTAGTTCTAAGTTGTCTAAGCCCAGAATTTCAAGTCTGGTGGTATAAGGTATTCTGTTGCGAGCAGAGGAGTGTAGGACTCTTCTCGTGAAATATTTCTGGACATGTTCAATTGTATTAATGTCCGATATGCAATGCGGGTTCCAGACAGATGAGCTGTATTATAGCTGTTTTGTTTGTTTTGTAGTGTGAACAGCACTGAAAGTGAAGACCAGGCAAGATCATTTATGGAAAGGCTCTAATCTTCTTTAGTTGAAAAACAGGCAACAATATATTGTTGTATAAGGTTGGGAAAAAAAGAGATGCAGTATTTAAACCTGGATCTCATGGCCAATATGGCTAGATTCCTAGAATTTACCATAAGATTAAAAAAAAAAGTTGAAGGGCCCATTAAACACAACCCCTTGCTCAGTATAAGGAATATAGCACCCCCATTAGATAGCTCTTCAGACCACCAGAATTAATGAAAAATCACCCACCACCTCTGCAGGTAACTGATTCCACTTAATGTTAGGATTTTCCCCCTCCCCTTATTTTTACTCAGAGTTTGCCTTTGTGTAAAAGTATCCATTCTTCTTTGTCATATACTCTGGAATTATTTAGGGCATTCATATGGTAACCCAACCAAAATAGATTCTTAGGTGGTTCACAAACTATAAAAGCAATTATTCCTTAAAACAGCACTATACATTACAATGAGTGAAAGGGATATTCTGACAAATTCAGTTTCTAGGCAAAAAAATTTTTTTTTTTAAAATCATGGCGCATGCCTAAAAGTTAACAATACATTCCAGGGAAATTCTAGGGAAAGAAGTGTCATTGAATAAACATTCTCTCTATACATCTGAAGGACCCACGTAGAGGAGACAATCTATTCATTAAATCCTGTAATTTATTGAATTGATGCAATAACCAGATTTTTTTTTTCCAGACAGGAATGGTTGGCATATTTGATCCTTAACTCTCTGGCATTCACTTGGTTCATGGCTGGCAAAATTCATATCACTGGAAATACTTTTTTTTTTTTTGCATTGGGAGGTGAGTTTAAGGGGTAGTAAAGATAGGTAGTAAAGATGGGGGGAGATCCCAAATTAGGGGATAGGGATCTTCCCAGATTGGAGGGGAGACTAGAGATTGTTCCTTGGATCTTCCTTGGTTACAACACATTAAGGGTGTGGTGTGGTATGTGTGTGCATATGTGTGTGTAAAATAAATGTCAGTCCTGGCTAACCTTTAGAAGCATAAATGGGATGCAGAGAGAATATATGTGGTGAACTAATTATGGATTTCCCTCCCTATAGGAAAAAAAACCACCTTTAAAATGTGATAGAATAACAGAAGAAAAAAACAGTAGCAATAGCACTTAGACTTATATACCACTTCATGGTATATAAGCTTTACAGCTCTCTCTAAGCAGTTTGCAGAGTCAGCATACTGCCCCCAACCATCTGGGTCCTCATTTTATCGACCTCAGAAGGATGGAAGCCTGAGTCAAATGAGCCAGTGAGAATCGAACTGCTGGCAGTCAACAGAATAAGCCTGCAATACTGCATTCTAACCACTACACCACCATGGCTGTTGTATGCAAAGTATTGTATGCAACAAGAGTATTATCCCTTCCCTGCCAAAAATATACTTATATAAGAATTGTATGTCCATCTTAGATACAGAAGCTCATTGAGGGACTTTTGGCCACTTTTGTGGAGAAAACCTGGAAAATATACAAATATAACAAACAAGCAGTGACAGAGGGGAGGGAAAACTCCCAGATGGGGGACATGAAATTGAAGGCTTTATAAATATATCAGTGTTGCACATATGTACAAAAAGGATGGGGCTTCAATCACATGGTCAAGTTTTTATTTTGGCCATTTGCCCCCTTTCCACAGATGCCTCTAAAATCCATCAAACAAACATTGATCCAAGAGGGGAAACAATCCAAAACCTAGGTTGCAACAATGCTTCTAACAGGATCAACCAAAATGGCAATGAAGTATGTACACATATTCAGGTTTCCAGAATTCTTAAGCAGCCCAGTGGATTAGAAAAATAAAGGGAAGGAATATTGCTGATTTTAGATCCATGTCTAAAGTGCTCCTGAGAAGAGAGTTAGCGTCACGGGCAACTAAGGCAAGGAGGTCAAAAACCTCAAGATGGTGGCAGTTGAAATCCAGCCTTTTTTATGTACATCATAAACATTTTTTATTGATTTAAAATTCATGTGCCACTGTACCACGCAAGATGTCTAAGATTCCTGTCCTCACTGTAAAATAATTTAACAAAGTGAAGAAATATGAATAAGAGTTCATAATGAAGAATATTATGTTTGGGGGAAAAAATCTAAGCTCATAAAGGATTTTTCCAGATTTCTAGGGAAGATCATACAGTACGTGCATTGTACATTCACTATGCAACATACTGTTGTTCATGATATGGGCAGATGTTCAGCCTACTCACACAAGGATTGAAGAAGAGATGGAAGATTGACAAAGCCATGTCTAGCTTTTCTACAGACCTCTTTTATCATTAGTACTAAGGTGCTTTCTGGTTCACATTCTGCTGAACGTGCTTACAAACTTTTCCTCCAGAATTTAATGATAAAATTAAGATCTTTAGGTATCTTAAAAGCATTTTTCATAAATTTGGATTTAAAAGCTTGCTTCCCAAATACCAAACCAACCAGCCCATATATTAAGAGGGGCTGTGGGGAATTCTATTTATGGTCTTATTGGTTGCTTTACTCACAAACTAGTGACCAGAAATAGGACATTTTCATTGACAGTCCAATTATAGAAGTCTTGCCCAAGGGAAGAATGGTTGGTTTCACACTATCTCACACTGAAGGCCAGCTTATTATCACATATCTTTGTAGGACTATCTTTTTATTGCCTTTAGAATACTCTTCTTTTTAAAATGAAGCTCTTTTTAATATTTGCTGTCACTATTTTTAAGGGTTGAGGTTTTTATTACTGATGGATTTACATAAAATTGTTTTTATTGCACTTTTGTAAACTTTTCCAGGAGGATAAACTACATGCAAATGATAGTAACAGTGCTTCTTCGGAAGTGTGCTTATACTTAGATGTTATTGTTGCAGCAAGCATACAGATCACAGTAAAACATAAGCCTACAAAATCAAATGGGGAAAAAAATGTGTGAGGATTACGGTAGTTGTTTATGCTCTCCCACCTGTGCAGAATTTTCAACATTTTTTGTATAAGATCTTATACTTTCCACCATACCAAAAACTAAATATGGATATGGGAAAACAATCTCTTTCCTTATTTCCCAGCAAACAATAATCACATGCTTTCCTTGAAGCTCTGGTAGTGATACAGCCACATCTTGAATAAAATTACTGGCCCAGATGGAGGCGCAAAGAAAGCTGATTGATATATATTGCAGTGAGGCACCATTCCATTTTTACTCCATCCTGACAAGTGAGGTCATTTTACTCCACTGCTATTTTCCTATGTGCACATCTGCCTGTATGTATATACTTATTGAGCCACGGTGGTGCAGTGCTTAGAATGCAGTACTACAGGCTATTTCTGCTGACTGCCGGCTGCCTGCAATTTGGCAGTTCAAATCTCACCAGGCTCAAGGTTGACTCAGCCTTCCATCCTTCCGAGGTGGGTAAAATGAGGACCCAGATTGTCAGGGGCAATAGGCTGACTCTGTAAACCGCTTAGAGAGGGCTGTAAAGTGCTGTAAAGCGGTATATAAGTCTAAGTGCTATTGCTATTGCTATGTCTCTATCTGCACCAGGGGTGGGTTCCTCCCGGTTCGTACTGGGTCGCCCGAACCGGTAGCGAGGCGCTGGTGATGTCATGATGGCGTCGTGGACCCACCTTGGTCGGTGCCGGTCCGTGGGCACCGCCATTTTTTTCCAGGAATTTTTGGCGGCTTTTTTTCATTTTGGGCTGTTTGTGCTCTGCTGTTGCTTTGGAAAGGGCCCTCCCACCCGCCCTCGGGTGAAGGCTGTCCTTTATTCTTCGCCCGAAGCACAGCTGATCAGCTCCTCAGCTATGTTTCAGGCAGATTATAGTCACTGAGCATGTGCGCACACAGAATTCCACCGGGGGAGCGTGCGCGCGCGTAACCCTAAGCCACGCCCACAGAGTGGTAGCGGAAATTTTTGGAACCCACCCCTGATCTGCACCTATCTCTATGGTCAATGGGTAAGGGAGAAGTAAGTTTAGCTTCTGGAAGAGGCAACTGAGGGGAAATAAGATAGCAATCGTCAAATATAAGAAGGCTTGCCCATAGAAGTGGGAGCAGGCTTACTTTCTGTTATTCCAAGTCCAGAGCCAGTGGTTTCAAACAAAATGAAAGCTATCAGCCAGTGGAATAAAGTAGTAAATTCTCCTTTCCTGGAGGTCTTGAAGCATTGTTGTTCATAAATAAGGAGGGAAAAAGCACCGATGGTTCCAGGCTACAGTTCTGGAAAACGATGTAGGCTCTTATCTTCCTAGCAAAGAGAACTAACAGGGAGAACCAACGAATGGGCAATGAACCAGCTTTGCAAGGTGGTAGTGTAGGGAGCTGTTTTTATGTGATATTTTATGCCCTTGTTGGAGCAGTGTCCAACAAGGGCATTAAAATATATAAAATTTACCTGTCAATGTTGTAGTTCAAAGATAATCCAAACAAGAAAATGAGGAAATTGCCCAGATGAAGAAATTCTAGTATATTATAATGTAAAGGTATGGTAAGGTTACATTAACAGAATCTTGAGAATCTAAAAGTATATTTCTCCAAGGCCGACCAAACTCAGAAACTAAAGACATACAAACTAAAGCTATTTTCATAATAAGGTTACTAATGTGTTTCCCGGCCCCTCTTTCTCTTTTTGAGAACTAGGGAGGCTCATGTCTGAAATCCTTTCTTAAATTACTTTTCTGCCCCGGATTTCTTTTATTTACTGTAACTGTTGTCTTCATTGCAGCTCTTCTTCCTGTTCTCAAGGTTATTACTTCTGCCCTTTACACCTATTTATATATATTATTTAGCCAGCTACAGGGCTCTGTCAGTGCAGTATGCATACTTCACCTCATCTTCTTCAGGTATGCATAGACAGAAATATATATCAATCAGAATAGGTCTTCTAGTCCAACACCCTGTTCAAGCAAGAGACTCTATACCATTTAGGACATGTGGCTGTCCAGTCTTTTCTTATAAACCTCCAGTGATGAAGCACCTACAACTTCTGAAGGCAAGCTGTTCCACTGGTTCATTGTCCCCACTGTTTGGAAGTTTCTCCTTAATTCCAGGTTTGCTTCTCTCCTTGATTAGTCTCCATCCATTGTTTCTTGTCTTGCCTTCTGGTGCTTTGGAAAATAAGTTGACCCCCTTCTTGTATTCAGATCATTTTGTTGAGGATAACTAAAGTAAATCTACTGTTAGAAAATAGCATTTTTTTCTGCCCAATTTCTAGTTAAAAGAAATAATCTAATACAGTACCCTGAAGAAGAAAATGGAGGTAGTTAAATGTTGCAGTCACATCCAGGATATAAACTCCATGAGTAGGATGGAAGAGTATGACTGTTAAAGTGCTCAACATTAAGGGGGGGGAGATTTAAAGAACAAAGTGGGAGTGGGGTGAAACTGACCTTTTTGACTTTAGTAAAAAAAAAATTAAAAAGAAAAAAATATTTCTAAAGGTTTAATAAGCTAGGCATTGTAATGGTTGTATTATTCTGCCCAGAGGAAATTAATGATGTGTAATTTCTTCCGACTAAGTAAAATGGAATTTTAAACTAAATTATAAATCCAACAATTACATCTCACTCCTATTATATTCTTCTGTTTAGGAATGCAGCATAGTGATCTAGGATATTACAGTTCAATTGTAATGCTGCAGCTGGGATTTAAATACTGTGCTTATATCATGTCCCCCTCCCTTTTATTAAAATCAAGTTCTTTGTATTTGCAATGGCATTATGTTAAGACAGACTGTTGCAAATATATCGTGGGCCAATTTGCAGACTTCTTTAATGATAAGACTTTGGTTTCCACACTTTCATAGTACACTTTTGAGTCAATAAAATTGGAGCGTCAGAATCAGGGACCACCAAAACCTATTGATTGTCTGCTTCAAATGGATGCGTTATCTACTTAGTAAATTGACTACAAAAAAATATATGAGGCTTTAGAAAATCCAGAATTTGCTTCACTGGGGAAGAAGCCTGTGGTTTCTATTTTCCCATGTAGGCCGAAATATATTGTTTGCTGAGCAACACGTTCATTTCAGCATTGGGAATTAAGAATACAATTCATAGCCTGCTGAGCTAAAAAAAAAAACACTTCTGCTTTACAATGGCTATTGATATGCCATGTTTGCTTTTATGTTCATGCTGCACAATTTTGTGACATCATCAGACTTAAGGAAGAATTCGTTAGGAGGGAGGTTCTCTTCATATAGAGGCTTCTTTTGACTTACACCTGGAAACAAGTGTATTTTGAGCTTCATTTTAAACCTTAATTGCCCTGATCCTTATTTACTGAAATTAAAATGCCTTGCCCCTGCTTGCCATAGAGCATGGGTGTCAAACCTGCGACGTGACGTTGTCGTCACGTGACGTATTGTGACTTTTCCCCCTTTTGCTAAAGCGGAGATGGGTGTTCTGTCCCAGCACGGCAAACCCCCCAGAAAGCGACACACACACACTGTTCTTTAAACAAAAAGGCTTTAATACTAATAATTGCTTAGTATTAAAGTGAATACTAATTCTTTGCCAAAGTGTTTGTTTTCAAGCACAGAACACTTTGGCCAGGATTCCAAATATGAAAGACACAAGCAGGTCATTAAGTCCATCAAATACAATTACTTGCTGGAGTTGGCCAAGAGCCCGGACTGGAGTCAATCCAACTGATAGGCACGAAGAGACCTCCTTCTACACAGCCACTCTTGCCTGCTAGCTGCCCTGCGTGCTCTGGCATCAATCAGAGGCCCCTCCTCTTCACTGGAGTCACTGAACTCCTGCTGAGGAGGTGCAGAAGGCCCTGATTGTGCATCGTCCTCTGGCCCTGCTTCCTCTTCGGTCTCGGACTCCGGTGCCAGCGCTACAGACCGCTCTTGCCACCCTATGGACTCTTCCTGGTCGTCCAGATCCATGAGCAGCTGCACGGGACGGGGGCAAGCCACAACACTGGGTGTGGCCAGCGCGTCATGCATCCGGCCCACGGGCCGTGAGTTTGACACCCCTGCCATAGAGCAACCATATCTCTTTGGCAAAAATCCAGGGGACTAGCAGAGAACGGCACAGTTTTAAGCTAAGCTATCCTGGTGCGACCCTCTAGAATTGATCTGGATTTTTGCTACTCAAAGATGATAGCTCTACTTATACCAGAATATTTTGTTATCAGTCTGGGAACACCCTTCTTTACCTCATCAAACTGACAGAGAATCCTAGTAAACTTTTTCACTGTCTTGTAAATTCTTTTTTTTTTAATTTTTTTTTTAATTTTTACTATATAAAGAAAGAGCAACAGTTTCAATGTCTATATGAACAGTTTGTTGTCTGGTTACAATTAATTTGAGCAATAGTCATCATAATAGTAATAATGTTCATTAGTAGTGATCATATTATAACAGTATTTTCTCAACATAATATTAATACTTGTTAGTACTGAATCATATTAATAATAAACATATCATATCAGGGGTGGGTTCCTCCCGATTCGGACCGGTTCTCCCGAACTGGTAGTGGCCATCTGGTGACATCATGATGATGTCACTGAACCAGATTGGTCAGTGCCAGTCCATGGGGGCCGCCATATTTTTTTTTGAATTTTTTTTGAATTTTTTTTTATTTTTATTTTTTGAATTTTTTTATTTTTTCCTTCTGAGCAGGCGCAGAAGCCAACTTCCGGCAGAGCATGTGCATGTGGTCGCCATCTTTTTTTTGGCTTTTTCCCCCCAGATTTTTTGTTACTGCGCATGCAGTACGTGGCGCGGGAGGGAGCGAACCGGCAGCCAGGTAAGTTGGAACCCACCCCTGTATTATACTATACCCTCATAGTAAAATTAATCCTTCTCTTATAATTTTAAATGTTCTAACTTCTGTTTCTGTTAGTTAACCATAGATAAAACGAATCCATGTTTCAAAATATTTTCCTTCTCTTTAATTTCAAGTGTTAATCTATCCATTTCTGCACATTCTAGTATTTTTTTTTTTACTATCTTCTTATCTGCGGGGATCTCCACACCTTTCCAATGTTGTGCAAATACAATTCTGGCCGCTGTTAACACATGTAGTATTAGATACATAGTCCCTTTATTATATTTTTCTGGTATGATACCCAACAGAAATATTTCTGCTTTTAAATCTGTATGTTCCTTTATCATTTTTTCTAACTCTTGTAAATTCTGAGGGTGAAGAGGAAAACCTAATAAATTCTCAGCCCATAGTTCACTAGGCAATCCGTTATCTGCTACTTGTGAGTGATGGGTGAGACTTGGTATAGGTGGCTGCTGACTTGGATAATAGAGTGTCAGATTCTTATCCTGGAAGAGTAACGGTCCCTAATACACGAGTCAAACTAGAGTGAACTGAGCAGCAGAGATGAAGATGACTCCTTAAGATGAAGGGACATTAACTCTTCTAATTGGGTAAAGCCACGACCTCTGACCCCTGTACGCCAGACTTCTTGTCCTGTTAGAACCAATCCTCCTTCTTCCTGGCCAATATTCCTGTGATATCCTGTTACTTGTAAAGGATGGGCTATTGAAGATTTTCTCTTTGCACCACAATCTGTTCTCAGATCACCTGGGTTTCATGTCTACAGTATCCTCAAGCCAGCAGCTTTGTATATTGACAAGAATATTGACCTATCATTTAAAGACATAGAATGAGTTACACTCATCATTCAGATCCCTTTGACTTGATTTGTTTTTTGTTTTTTATTGGAATGGCTGCCTAAGATTGGTTTTACTTAGATTTCTGAATTCTTTTTGAAAAAGCCTTTATGTGTGACTGTTCATTCCGTGATATCCACTCAAATGGATTTTTGATTGGTTTCAGAAAGTAAAGCCAATTCACACATTCAGGCGAATCATCTCCTAATCAAACCTCTGAATGGAATATTTGCACAGTCTACTGTTAAAAACAGAAGCAACACTAGCTTGAGAGCTGCAGGCAATTACAAAATTGGCAACACTTCCTTTCCAAAAAACTCCAAAAATACTCTTTCTTTTCCCATAGGGAACTCACAACTGATTACATGAAATCTTCCACCCACACACCGATACCTCATTCAATTCTTAATAGCCAGTCTTTCAGTTCTTATTATTCAGTCAGTGCCATTCACGAGAAGGCAATTGTAAAGGAGTCCAATCAGTTTTTAGAAGTGAGGAACTAGAAACATTCAGTATAATCAGAAACATTGTTTTAGCTATATGAATTGAGATCCCTGCCACTTTTGAAATTGGAAGCATAAGTCCTCAGTAGAAATGAAAATCAGAGAAAGAAGAAAAGGAAGGAAGGAAGGAAGGAAGGAAGGAAGGAAGGAAGGAAGGAAAGAGAAAGAGAAAGAGAAAGAGAAAGAGAAAGAGAAAGAGGAAGGAAGGAAGGAAGGAAGGAAGTAAGGAAGGAAGGAAGGATGGAAGGAGGGGAGAAGGAAAGGAAGGAAAGAGAAAGAAAGAAAGAAAGAAAGAAAGAAAGATCACAAGAGAATCTCCCTTAGCACAGAAAGAATACAGATAACCATACTTTAATTCAGTGGAAGCTATACAAAATCTTTTATTTTATTTCTGGGATCAGTTTTTAACTGACCTCTACAGTAAATATATTTATTTGCAAAAAAGAGAGAGAGAGAGAGCAAGAAATAAAGAAATATTTTCCCCTAAAGTCCTTTCACTGCCTTCCTTCAGGTATATTTTTCCATTTAAAACTGCTTTATAACTACATTAAGCACAGCTGGGTGTTCAATAATAGGGCAATAATCCACCCTTTGTGCATTTTACCACACTGTATACAGTCACACACATAACAATGCACAGAACATAAATTATTACTCTATAACCTGCACTCACTTATCCCCCATGACTTCGGACTCATGCTGAAGTTTGAGGAAAGGTGAAGTGTGTCAATTATTTTCCTGTAGTTCAACTCACCCAAGAGATATTTTGTCGTGTTTTTCATCACGATAACAGATTAATAATAAAGAAGAGGTGTATTAGGAAAAACAGATGCTGTAAGACGGGTGAAATTCAAATTTTTTCCCTGCCGGTTCTGTGGGCGTGGCTTGGTGGGCGTGGCAGGGGAAGGATACTGCAAAATCCCCATTCCCACCCCACTCTGGGGCCAGCCAGAGATGGTATTTGCCGGTTCTCCGAACTACTCAAAATTTCCGCTACTGGTTCTCCGAACTACTCAAAATTTCTGCTACCGGTTCTCCAGAACCTGTCAGAACCTGCTGAATTTCACCCCTGCTGTAAGACAAGCATGGACAAGTGGGGAGAGGGGTTTTAAAAAAGTGAAAATGCTGACTGACCTCTCTGTTTTGTACATGTATCAACACTGCATATGGGGGTGGGGATAGGGGTGACTTGCATAGTTTCAACTGCAGGTAGTCCTTGACTTACGACCACAATTGAGCCCAGAATTTATGTTGCTAAGTGAGAAATTTGTTGAGTTGTATCCCATTTTACAACCTTTCCTGCCACATTTGTTAAGTGAATCTCTGCAGTTGTTAAATTAGTAACAAGGTTGTTAAGTGCATCTAGCTTCCCCATTGACTTTGCTTGTCAGAACGTCGCAAAAGATGATCACATGACCCCGGGACACTGCAACCGTCATAAATATGAATCAGTTGTCAAGCATCTGAATGTAAATCAAGTGACCACAGGGATGCTGCAATGGTCATAAGTGTGAAAAATGGTTGTAAGTCACTTTTTTCAGTGCCATTGTAACTTTGAATGGTCACTAAATGAACTGTTGTAAGTTGAGGACTATCTATACCCATGATGGCAAACCTATGGCACGCGTGCTACAGGTGGCACGCAGAGCCCTCTCTGCAGGCACGCGAGCCATCACCCCAGCTCAGCTCTACCGCGCATGCGCGTGCGCCTCCCGCCAGCCAGCTGATTTTTGGGTCTCTGCCGCGCATGCGTGGGGGGCGGGACACATGCAGGAGACATGCATGCATGCACGAGGGGGTGGAGGGTCGAGCACGCATGTGTGGAGGTCACGCACGCATGCGTGGGGGGCAGGGGGAGCACGGGGTCATGCACACATGCATGGGAGGAGCACGGGGGTGTCACATGCGCATTGCATTATGGGCGCGGGTGCACATGCACGCTTTCGGTACGCGGCAACAAAAAGGTTAGCCATCACTGACCTATACCATCTTGAAACCTCATCCGTGTATGCTTGCCCAGAGGGCTTCATGGTTTACAGTTGATCTAAACATGATACCCGAGCATGAGAAAAATTACTGCTAAGAGATAATTCACATTTAACCTATGTTAAAGTTCTATTTTCTAGAGAGACTCTGGTTCAAATCCATCCTCTACCACAGAAGCCCAGTTGTACCAGTTACTTTTCTTCACCTGGTAGGTATTTTGGGAATAAAACGAAGGAGAACCTCATGGAAGTCATGGTGATCTTCTGGAGGAAAAGCGGGTCATAAATCAGATAAATAAGTCTAATAATACATACAACCATATTGTAGTATAATGATAATTCTTCCATATTTTACAGATGACTTTATACAGCAGTTACAATTTGCTGCAGGAACAAGGAGTTACTAAGATGCCTGTACTGAATGGTTGTCTCTTTTAGCATTCTTTTTTTTTAAAATAATTTTTATTGAACAGTTTTTTAAAAAAACAAAAATAGAAATTTATACAATTTCCTTTTTTTCAACATTTTCACGTCAGTATACATTACTACTTATACAGTTTTTCCCTCTTCTATTTCCTTTTTCCCTTCATACATACTGTATATTTCATAAGTAAATTTATATACAACATATATAATATTGTACTCCATTTCTATGTTACATTCTATATCCGTTCTATTTACATTTATTTATTCTTGCTTTTTAACTCCTATATCATCTTCTTTTGCTGTTGTCTTATCTTTTAATCCTCTTCTCTAGCCACTCATACCATTTTTTCCATACTTTGTAATATTCTGTTTCCTCCTTTTCTTGTATCTCCTTTGTTAGCTTATCCATTTCTGCACACTCTAAAACCTTTCTGATTAAACTTTCTTCTATTGGTATGTTTTTATTTTTCCAATTTTGTGCGTACAGTATATTATCCTTGCGGCTGTTATGATGTGTATAATTAGATATTGTGTATTTTTCTTGTATGTTTCTGGTAATATTCCCAATAAAAATATTTCAGGTTTCATCTCTATGCGTTGGTTGGTTATCTCTTCTAATTGTAATCTGATTTTACTCCAGTATTGTTTTGCTTTAGGGCACGTCCACCACATATGGTAGTATGTTCCCTGGCTTTGGTTACATTGCCAACAATTTGACGGGGTATTGGGGAACATCTTAGCCAATCTTGCAGGTGAGAGATGCCACCTGTAAAACATTTTGTACATGTTTTCCTTGTAGCTACAGACATTGTCAGTTTATAATTTTTGTTCCATAGTTTCTCCCATTTATCCAGTTCTATATTATAACCAAAATTTTTGGGCCAAATTATCATATTTCTTTGACTACCTCCTCTTCCAATTTGTATCTCAATAAATAATTATAAATTTTAGTTATCAATTTGTCCTCCGTGCTTTGAAGAATTTTATCTAATTCATGTGTTTCTTTTTGAAATCCATATTTTTCTAAGTCAAACCCTAAGTCTCTCAGCATTCTTGTGTGCATACGTGTGCATATATGTGTGCATACAAGTGGGCAGGCATTAAAGTTTGTTCCTATTCATGCAGACAAAATGTTTCTCCCAGGCACTGGGACAGAAAAATTAGAGTCAGAGATTGTAAAGATGAATGAGTATAGTTATAGATTGGGCATATGGGTTTTTTGTTTTGTTTTGTTTTTTTTCTTTTTGCATCGGACAGGTAAATATTATTGCTTATGTTTTTTATTATTGTTAGCTGCCCAAAATTGTCGGCCACAAGATGGGTAACCATAGAAATCTTTTAAATAAATAATTTAAATGACACAACATACATTGTTGACATCGTGATATAAATTCCACCCTTTCGTCTTTGGGTTTTCATGTCAAGTACAAGTACAAAAGGAGCTGTGTTTGTGTCTCGAGATAACAATTCATCTTCATCACCTACCTTCCCCTGGGCCAATCTGCATTCACATGAATGGATGTGCAAATGCATGTGAATATTCATTTTCCTCTTCCCATAGGTCATCCTCCTTTAATTCTTAAAACACAGGGGGAAATGATGCCTCTATTATGAATATGTCCATGCTGAGCATTCCTGATCAAATCTTATTTGAGGAGAACCTGGTTCAACTTCAGTACGAGGTTTTGGGAATCAAGGGCAAACAAAAACAAGAGTAACTTTGATTTTTAAAAAGCCTTTGTCCTTACGCCATAATGAGAAGCATCAATTCACCCGCAGCTATTTAATTTTTCAGCAAAATGGAATAAAAATAGAAGAGACAATAGCTGTTAAGGAACATTCATCTGAGTACAGTATCTCCAAGGGATTCACAGCAAATTTTGTTGAAATAGTCCTTCTGCAACTTTTGTTAGACAACAGTTCCAGGAACAAGGAAAGGACAGCAAAAACACTAAGTTGTGTTGAGCCAATTCAAAAAAAGGTTGTATCCAAAGTTTAAAATCAATATCAGATTTTAAAAGTAAGCTCTAGCATTACAACTTCCTTTTATGGATTGACTATCGACTTGCTCTTTGGGGATAGTATAACTTTGCTGCCTCTGGTTACAGAGTTTTGTGTGGAGGATTGGCATGGCCAATTGGCAAACGTGGCCTGATTAAGTTCTGCTCTTTAGAAAAACCAAAACCATACATATAAACTGGGTGAAACCACACTCAATAGCAGTGACTGAGAGAGGGATCTTGGAGTCTTAGTAGACAACCAGCTAAACATGAGCCAGCAGTGTGCAGCGGCGGCCAAAAAAGCCAATACAATCCTAAACTGCATTAATAGAGGGATACAATCTAGGACTAGGGAGGTACTAATACCACTCTATAAAGCCTTAGTTAGACCACATCTAGAATATTGCATCCAGTTTTGGTCACCACACTACAAAAAAGACATTGAGACTCTAGAGAAAGTGCAGAGGAGAGCAACCAGGATGATTAGGGGTCTGGAAACTATAACATACGAAGAGCGGTTGCAAGAACTGGGCATGGCTAGTCTAGCGAAGAGAAGGACCAGGGGAGACATGATAGCAGTGTTCCAATACTTGAGGGGCTACCACAGAGAGGAGGGGGTTATGCTATTTTCCAAGGCACCAGAAAGCCAGACAAGGAATAATGGATGGAAACTGACCAAGGAGAGATTCAACCTGGAAATAAGGAGAACATTTCTGACAGTGAGAGCGATCAACCAGTGGTACAGCTTGCCTTCGGAGGTTGTGAGAGCTCCAACACTTGAGACTTTCAAGAGGAGATTGGACTGCCATTTGTCTGAAATGGTGTAGGGACTCCTGCTTGAGCGGGGGGTTGGACTAGATGACCTACAAGGTCCCTTCCAACTCTATTAATCTGTAATCTGTAATCTGTAATCTGCTCTGATTCTTTCCAAAGAACTGGTTATATAATGGAGGTCTTTTATTGTTCATAAATAAGGAGGGAAAAAGCACCGATGGTTCCAGGCTACAGTTCTGGAAAACGATGTAGGCTCTTATCTTCCTAGCAAAGAGAACTAACAGGGAGAACCAACGAATGGGCAATGAACCAGCTTTGCAAGGTGGTAGTGTAGGGAGCTGTTTTTATGTGATATTTTATGCCCTTGTTGGAGCAGTGTCCAACAAGGGCATTAAAATATATAAAATTTACCTGTCAACGTTGTAGTTCAAAGATAATCCAAACAAGAAAATGAGGAAATTGTCCAGATGAGGAAATTCTAGTATATTATAATTGAAAGATATAGTAAGATTAACAGAATCCTGCAAATCTAAAAGTATATTTCTCCTTTATTACCTTTACAGCACAAGAATATTAAGGAGACTCCTCTGCATGCTTCTCTCCACGCTGAATGTGGTTGGTGAGCTAATTACAAATCCATCTCCTGGTGGTATTCTCTATTCCACATTATTTTAGCTTATCAAGAACTAGGCTATAGTCAACTTTGTCAAATGCCTTATTGAAGTCTAAGTAAACTATGTCAACAGCATTTTCCTGGTTCACTAATTTAGTCACTTTTTCAAAGAATGCAATAAGGTTTGTCTGGCATGATCTGATGTTAATAAACCCATGCTGCCTTCTAGAAATTGCCTTATTTGTTTCTAGTTGCTCACAAATCTACTGCTTGATTATCTTTTCCAGGATTTTCCCACTATTGATGTCCATCTGATTGGTCTGTAGTTTCCTGGAACCCCTTATTTACCCTTTTTGAAGATTGGAATCACATCAGCTCTTTTTCAGTCCTTTGGTAGTTCCCCAATTTTCTTGGATTTTGGAAAGATATGGTTCAGTGGTTCTGAGATCACGTCTGCCAGCTCCTTCAGAACTCTGGGATCTAATACATCTGGTCCTTGTGATATGAATAGATGTCTCCTTTTTTTGCCTATTTTGACTTACATTTCTGTTCTGTCTCCTTTTTTGTTGTTAGTTGTGAAGTCGTGTCTGACCTATCGCGACCCCATAGAGAACATTCCTCCAGGCCTTCCTGTTCTCTACCATCCTCTGGAGTCCATTTAAGCTCACGCCTACTACTTCAGCATTAGGCTCTTCTCCATTGAGTCCTTCCTTCTCATTTGGTGGCCAAAGTATTTTAGTTTCATCTTCAGGATCTGGCCTTCTAAAGAGCAGTCAGGGTTGATCTCCTCTAGGACTGACCGGTTTGATTGCCTTGCAGTCCAAGGGACTTGCAGGAGTCTTCTCCAGCACCATAGTTTAAAGGCCTCAATTCTTTGGCGCTCAGCCTTTCTTATGGTCCAACTTTCACAGCCATACATTGCAACTGGGAAAACCATAGCCTTGACTATACACACTTTTGTTGGCAGGGTGATGTCTCTGCTTTTTAGTATGCTGTCTAGATTTGTCATAGCTTTCCTCTCCAGGAGCAAGCGTCTTTTGATTTTTTGGCTGCAGTCCCCATTTGCGGGGTGATCTTGGAGGCCAGGAAAATAAAATCTGTCACTACCTCCATTTCGTCCCCATCTATTTGCCAGGAATTGAGAGGGCCGGATGCCATGATCCGGCTTATGATGACTTTTGCACGTTCCTTCTTCACCCGCATCGAGAGGCTCTTTAGTTCCTGGTGTAGAGGTTCCTAATTTGGAAATACTCCACAGGCAAAACAAAATTTAGATGTTTAGTTGTTTGTTTGTTTGTTTATTTTCTTTACTTTTAAGGCTTTACAACTCCTTCAGCTGTAGGACTCTATGGTTTTGTCCTGCTTTGCTTACTTTATTTATATAGTATCTATCCTG
>QLTV01003977.1:123755-136602 GCA_003457575.1 Thermophis baileyi
ACCCGTGGCTAAAATTTTTGAAGCCCACCCCTGCCCAAAACCATATTCTGTCCTTCACCTGGAGACTGGTTCCACCACACATCTCTTTCTCCATTCCTTGCCCAACCCAAGTTACAACACCGGATACACAAAGTAGAGAGAAATGATTTTATTGTTTCAAATATTTTTTAATGCAGAACATTTCCATAATCATGATATCTCAAATCTAGTTTTTATGAATGAAATTCACAATTCATTCGCATTTTAAATTTTATTTTGCTAGCAAACACTCATGTTTTAATTTGTGGTACCTTCTACTTAAGAAAAACTCTCCAGTAAAAGATTAGGAAAACACTGGAGTGAAAGTTAGAAAATCCAGTATGGATATAAGTGGCTGTTAAGGAATTGTGCAGAGTAATCTCTGGGCCCTGAAGGCTTGCACAGTGAAACGTAATGTTGCAGTAGAGATGAGTAATGATTCAGCCAATACACAGATACGTGAAAGAGTATAAAAGGAGTTTACTTAAAGAGATAGCACAGTCCAAATAACAGTCCGAATCATACACGTTCTATCAGTCAGTATTCAGAAGTACAGCAGTCTTCTTACCAGCCTTTCTTTGTCTTAATCAGCAAAGAGTTCTTTCCTATCACAGATAGTTAGCTACACACAGAGCTTAATTGCAGACACGAAGTCACTCAGCAATGAATCAGCAAAAGCGAGAGAGAGAGAGAGCACTCTAACCATGTTCTCTAGCTCCCTCTTATGGCCGTTACTGCCAGTCAGAATGCAACAATACATTTAAAGCAATATTACATATATTACATTAAACAGTGATTTGTGGCTTGTTTATATTAACCAACCCAACCGTTTGGACAGAGTCCTAACATTAATGCTTGAATTCTCCCTATACCTGTAGCTGCTGTTTGGGCAGATTTTTAACATATTTTAATGTTTTTTCAAGACTAGCGCTAACCCCATAACCAAAAGAGCCTTGACAATCAGCAATGTTTTGACATGGGTAATTTATGTGTGACAACAGCTGATAATCAGGCTTCTGATCAACATGGGATTAAAGCCCATCTGAAAGGAGCATAAGGATTGTCTGATATCAGACAATGCATCAACATTCAAACACATGTTGAATGCACAACACTTTCAGAGCAAGTTTTGACATCAGCCAAATCTACCAATCTAGACATCTCTCAAAATTTAATTCCTCCCCCAATTCTACCCCATACTAAGAAGATTGATGGATGGAAATTTTCTCACTGGCTGGAAAGAGAAGACAAGTTGAGGGAATCCACCAGTCTCTGCCCTTAATATGTCCTGAATATTGCAAATAAGAGTAGCACCATTTACTTATATCACAGTTGTCAAACTCACCGCATCACGTTGCCATAATGTGATGTTTCACGACGTTTTTCCTATTCACGGAGCTGGGGTGGGCAGGCCTGTATGTGACGCGGGCCACCAGTTTGACACCCCTGACTTATATCATGCTTATGAAAGATAAGGATCCCCCATAGGAGCAGCAGAAGTGATGCTAGTGTAGTTTTCTGCCATATCAGGGATTAGTGATAAGTTTTTAATTCAGTTACGTGGGAAAGTATATTTATTAGATTACAACTATCTGTGCCATCAATGCATAATAAAATAACAATTTCCAGATGTTCCAGACAAATGTCACAAATCCTGTCTCTCAAATGGACAATTCCATGGTAGCTATCATGACCTTAAACTACATTCTTATTAAAAGTGTGTATCAATTGGTTCTGTAGACATAAAACAATTTTAAAGGCATCATGCATTAATATCCTCACAAAATAAAGTCAAAGAAGCTCTTCAAAGCAGTCTAAAATAATGGAAAATGATATTCGAATAAAATCCATTGAGGGCCATATGAAACAATACAACTCAGAAATGAATTTCATCAGTCAATTTGATTACATAATAAGCTTGGGACTATGCTTGCGTATCCAATATTCAGAGTTGATTGGAAAAAGAAGCCTCCAAGCACACATACCCAGGCAAATATAGCAGCTGTCTGCAAGTAGTTAAAAGAGCCATGATGCTTGACATACTTCCACATGTTCTCACATGTGGGACAAATCTTAAAAAAAAATGTGACCCTTTTATAATGTGTTTATCAAAGAGTTCCCTCAATTCCACAAAGTAGGGAAGCTTAGAGTTTAGAAGAAAACATCTATTCGGGAACCTGTGGTGAGGACATAAAGAATAATTCTGCAGGTTTTGAAAAGCAACTTTAATGATCTCTTTTTTTGAAAGTAAAGAGAGGCTTCAAAAGTGTACCCTGTTTGCAGACATAAAGAAACCTTTTTTAGTGAGATCATCTTAGAAGGCTTAGTAAACCATTCTGTGTATTATCACTCTTTTGCAAAGAAGTCATTTCCTTTGGCAGGAGGAAGAAAATTAAAATCTTTGCTTTTAATTGCAAGGCTATTCAACAAACTTTCTTCATATGGGATTTAATGAGAGTTTAAGATTCTTTGGGAATTACAAAGTTTTCTTCGTTTCAAACTGTGCCATTCCCACAGGTCAATTCTTGGGAGATGTCATGAGAGAAATAGTAGCAATGGTAAACAAAACCTACCAAGTGTAGTAGGCCTGGGGTCAAAGATGGGCAGTTTCAGAATTTTAGACATACGTAATGCTCTTTTCATCTTGTCCCCCTGACCCATCATACTCATGAAAGAGTATGATTTGAGCCTGCAGATTGCACACATCCCTGATTAGAAACAATATTTCTGCTTTGAAGTTCTTGGTATTTAAAAATACCATAACCTTTCATAAATTGGTTGCCAACTTTTAGGAAAACTGAAATAATGACTGCATTTGTTATTCTAGAACAGTGCATTTCAATCTCAGCAATTTGTGTAGACTTCCAATTCCCCAAAATTCTCCACCGGCCTGAGAAATTCTGGGCCTTGAAATTGACACATCTTAAAGTGGCTGAGATGGAGAAATACTCTTCTAGAAGAAGGTACACTGGATGAAGGAATGGTTACCTTACAAAATCTCTATATATTTGTCAGTCAGTTTTAAGCTCACCGTTGTTTGTAGGTCCCTTGCTTAGGCTCTCTTAGAAATCCCAAGAGGCTGGACTATTTCTGGTTGTTGAAGCCCCTAACAGTAAAATGTACAACTGATAATCCGATAGAATCCTCAAAGAGTGAGATCTAATTACAATATTTTTAAAAAGTAAAATAGCAGGTGTTTAAATTTCAGCATCTCTCTCAGATGCAGCCCAGATCAAATGGTCTATCACTTCCTCTTATCAACCCTGCAGTTGCCAAGATGTTTATAATCTTGACCCTAAAGTTCTTGGTATCTAAGGGATCTATAGCAGAGTTCCCCAATCTTTTTGACTTAGCAAACTGATAGTTCCACACATGCAGTTCTGAAAGGCTCAAGGTCCAATCGTGGGCCACACCCTGGGAGCTGGGGACCCCTAATCTATAGGAAAAGATAATGAGAAATACATGTGCAGAGAAATTAAAAATCTGGTGTTGGGGGATACTGACCTAGATAGTGTACAAATGCAAGTGTGCACCTAACAGGATATTATTTTTGGCAGGAGTCTTAGCAACAGGAGTTCAGAGAAACCTACGTCCCATCCAAATATGCAGCATATAAGCACCCCGTGAGCTTGGCTCTTTTATTACAGCTCGAATAGGTACCTTTACTATTCATTTAACAAATAAATTGACAGTAAAATGCAGATTCAACATTACAAATATGATTTGGTTCCCAACATTTTCTTTCTTTTTTAAATCAGTCTGGGCAAATTGGAGGCCAGGTTTTTTTGTTTGTTTCTTTGTTTGTTTCAGATTAGCTGGGATGCCTACTTGGGGAAGCATTGAAATCGACACCCACCAATTCAGAGCAATTTCCAGCTCCAAGAATATACAATAAAGACTCAGCAAGTAATGGCAGGGGAATTTTTACTTCACTGTCTCCATGGTTCCCAGGCCACAATCGTGACTAACCAGAGACAACTACCTCAAAGAAATCTTTGACTGAACAGGGTAGTAAAACTATTTACTGGGTTTTTGTCCTACCAATGCCCGTTCAAGTCACAATCCACCTTGTATATCCTGAAGCAACAGGATCAATTAGGGTTGTTCAGCAAAATCATAATTAAATAAAATGTGGTTTTGTGCAAAAGCACATTGTTTTTCCTCCCAGCTCTCATTGCATCAACATTTCACACAGGGTTTTCTTACAATGATCATGCAAATTACAGTTGTTTTGCTTTTTCCTGTTTTAAAGTTACTCACCACTAGATGGGGGGTGTTCTTTCTTTATCTGCTCTTCCACACAGCCTGGACTGGGTCAGTCTGACAGGAAATTGCAAAAGTGCACATCAAGCCCTAACAGGAACCTTTCCTTCACAAAATATTTTTTTTTCAAATGTTAATTACATTTGTTTGCTACTACTACCTCTAGTAGTTTTATAGTAATGTTATTACTGTGTGTGGAGCTCAGAGTACTAGAAAGACACCTTCAAATGATTCAGCAATGTATGGGACACATCCAAATGGAAAAAGTTGGCATTTGTCTTGAGAGGACAGCTTCTAGACCTTGAAGACAAATATTTCCCAAGATTATAAAATCTGATGTTTCCATTAAACATTTTTTTCTTGGGTCTCTTTCATGTTATTTTTCATTTTCTACTAGTAAGATTTGGAAAAAAAAACTTAATTTACATAAAGATATATGCTATGCAAAATTGAGTTTTGCCTCAAATAAAAAATTAAGCGATAAAAAAATCTTCTTTGTGACAGCCCCTCAAATATTGGAAGACTTCTATCATGTCACCCCTAATTCTTCTCTTCATTAGACAAGACATATCTAGTTCCCACAACCATACATCATACGATTTAGCCTCCTGACCCCATATCATCTTTGTTGCTCTTCTCTATACTCTTTCTAGGGTCTCACCATCTTTTTCGTATGGTGGTGACCAGAACTAGATGAAAAATTTTGACATGTTCTGGGTTCTATTTTTCAGAGACTATCATGTGGTGGGACTAGGATGTAAACCTTTTCTGTTGCAATGCCTGTTGTCTGGAACACCATACCTCCCTTCCAAGATCTGATCCAATGGACTCCAACTACACTCATTTTAGAAAGTACACAGCTAATTTGCCAGATTTGGGGTTGGGAAATTAATGGCCCATGGATGATACTGTAGTGATTGCTGTTTTTGATGGTCTTTCATTATTGTATTATTTTTGCTTTTTAAATTGAATTTTAAAGTTATGTTGGCCACCCAAAATCATTGTTGCGAGATAGGCAGCCATATAAATTGACTGAAATAAATAACAAAATCCAAAATGTACTGGAAATTGGAATCCAATCACATCTCAAGTGTTATTGGGATATTGAAGGTTGATAGGACGGTGTCAGATTGTCCATAATTTTTGGTGCTGCAGATAAAACATATTTTATTCAAAGGGGCCTGCCTCTATTGGTAATATAATTCATACTTAAATATAATTCATACTTCATAACTTAGTTATTTTTAAAGCATTAACTTCAGACTCTTTAGGTACAGTATTTCATCCTTTCATCCTTATTATATTACCATAGCAAAGAAGTAATAATATACTTGTGGCCTTAGGATTTGTAGGATTTTGTTCTGAAACCATTTGGACTTACGATTCAGAAAAACCATTTTTCCTTTGAGTAAACTCTCCTGATAATCTTCTGGAATCACATGGCTCTCCACTATGAAATTTCTTTTCTTTCCCCATTGCAATTTTGCAAACGGACTGATTTTGGCCAATAATTCAGTGCAGAATCTTTCCTTCTTTATGACACACATTTTTAAAAAAAATTGTCTTCCCATTTTCCCTTCATGAGGTACAATTTGCGTTTTACTTCTTATTGCAGACTTTACGTAAATGGAAATAGCTAGTGTGCTAAAGGCACATGCTGTTTGCACAAGGTCAGAGAAGAGAGAAATTAGCTCTTTTCAGTCATTAGGTTAGATGCATTCAGTAACCATCCTGAGTAACTTTATATCTTAAAGTAACAACTGTAATGCTACCCTTTCTTCGATATCTATGCATAGAGAACAAGAATCTATAGGGACAGAACATTATACATATGATTAAATATTCCCATTCATGTGGAAGCTTTCTCATGTACAGGTAGTCCTCTACCTATGACCACAATCGAGCCCAGAATTTATGTTGTTAAGTGAGTTTTGCCCCATTTTATCACCGTTCCTGCCTCAGTTATTAAGTGAATCACTGCAGTTGATAAGTTAATAACTTGGTTGTTAAGTGAATCTGGCTTCCCCATTGACTGTGCTTGTCAGAAGGTCGCAAAAAAGGGATCACGTCACCTTGGGACACAGCAACGGTCATAAGTATGAACCAATTGCCAAGCATCTGAATTTTGATCACATGACCATGGGGATGCTGCATAGGTTGTAACTGTGAAAAATAGTCATAAGTCACTCTTTTCAGTTCTGTTGTAACTTTGTATGGTCACTAAATGAACTGTTGTAAATTGATAACTACCTGTATGGTAGTTAACAGGTAAAGCCAGGGGTGGGCTGCTGGGGGTTCGCAGGGGTTTGGGAGAACCTCTAGCTAAGATTCTGTGCAGTTTGGAGAACCCCCAAATCCCACTCCTGGCAGGCCCCACCCTCCCCGCCCCTCCCAGGAGTCCCCATGCGGCCCGTTTTGGATGCAGATAAATGCAGGACGCGCGCCGAGACTCGGGGAGGGCCTACCGGAAGTTCAGGAAGGCTGGAAACAGGCCTGTTTCCGGCCTCCAGAGGGCCTCCAGAGCCTGGGGAGGCCATTTGCACCATTCTGGAGGCTCGAGGAAAGCCTCTGGAGCCCGGGGAGGGCAAAGATGCCCCCCCACACCGTGGTGCAGGAGGCCAACTAGGCCACGCCCACCATGGCCACGCCCACCCAGCAACCGGGCAGAGAACCCCTTGCTAAAATTTACCCAGCCCACCCCTGGGTAAAGCAGATATCAAAGGGAGGCTAGCATCACTTGCTAGACATTTATCATATCCCAGGGTTTACATAATAGAACAAGAGGAATGGTCAGCCAATATGAGGTACTTTCAGTAAAACAAATGATCAAAGGCACAGATAAAGTTCAGTTTACAATCTATAAGGTCCAGTCTCTGTAGCAGATTTGCAGGGTTGAATTGCAAAGCATCATTAAGATCCTAGCACAGGTCAAGGAATCTAAGCTTGCAGAGCAAAAATAAGTGCATGTCAGCCAGGTAGACCAGACAGGAAACATAACCATATGTTCTTACTTTATTGTAGGCGACATAAAAAAGAATCTTGCAAGTCTGAAAGTACAAATCTCTTGTTATCTCCTTTAGAGCCTGAGAAACTAGAGAGGTCCCCTCTGAGTTTCTTGCTCCACCCACTATCCACCTGTAATCTAGACCCTCTCTTATGTGACCATTTCCTAGGCAGCATTTCTTTGCCCTGTCTCTCAGGTACCTCACATACTATTACAGTGCATTCACAGGAGGTATTTGAGTTGTCCTTGGCAGAAGCATATACTATTGACATTTCTGGCCTTTATATGACTATACTAATGTTGATTAATGCTGGGCACAGATAACTGATTCTCCATTTTTTTTTCCAATATAGCATTTCTCCTTGAGTTCTGATGACATACAGAGCAACACTGCCATAAAGTTGGAGTGTGGCACCAAGAAATCAAGATACTTCTAATGAATTCTCTGAGGTTTACCAGCTCCTGATCTTCCAGTTCCTCCTCAGGATAGGAAACATTCATGCGAGTAATGATAACCTCAGAATTGTCCTCCATGGGCATAGTGTGAACATTTATTACCTAAACTGGGATAGGATGTAAAAAAAAAAAATAGGGCCGTTTTAGAGGCATATCCATAAACCCCTTTTTTGTGATGTTGATAACACTTTATGATTATCCTGTGTGATGACTCTCCTGGGGAATATTACATTCTTTCCCTGCTAAGCTTTTCCTGTAGCCCTTCCTAAAATGTGTCATATTAGATTGACTTTGAGGATTGCCTGGAATCTTTTTTGGGTACAGACTAAAATTGCCAGGATATTGACTGTGCTGTCTATTCTGTTCATAGATCACTCCTGTGAAATGAAGTTCAGTAGCTGCCTTTCCTCTTCAGCGCCCACTTCAAAATAATCATTTTGACATTTTAAACCTTAAATGGTAAGGCCTGGCCTCGGGCCCAGCCCTACTATCAGAAAGAGACAGCACATTTTCGATATGTTGAGAGGAATGCAGTTTAGTTAATATTGTATTTTGCTGCCAGGGACAAGGGGAGATATCTTTGACTTCAAGGCATTCCAGGGCAGTCAGCTGGAGGAGGAAACGGCAAAAGAACATGTTGCCATGCAGGTCTCTTTTTATAACAAATGTTAAACACGGGAAGGAAAAAAATCAAAATCCCTTAGCTATTTTTTTTTTAAGTGAAAAGTAAATGGTAACTCATTTGTATTTATTTCGTGTAATATTTTTGTGTTCGTACAATAAGGGAAAACTGAATTCATCTGCCATATTTACGCTACTTATAGTCCCTGCCCACCAATGCAATTTTATTATGGCACAGCAGCACCCAAAAGGGGATGGTGTAAAAAAAAATTGGCATTGCAATGGAATCCTTTTTGAATGTGCAATAAACTCACACACAAGTACAAAGTTCTGGAGTTTGGATCATGCCCTCATGATCAGAATTTTGACTTTTTGACCCATTCTGTCTTCCCACTTTCTCCAGGACAAATTCAAAAGTGTACTAAAATAGCCTCCTACCTTATGTTAAAACAAACACAAAAATAATAATAATATAAAATGTGTACAAATTTTAAAAAATCAAAATAACACTACAACTATATAATAAAATGACCTCTTAGTCTAAATTTAAACATAAACAAATATATACATGTCTAATAATAACAATAAAATACATAATATTTCTAGTATCATAACAGATCTAAGCATCAAATACTAGAATCAAAATTTCATTTTTATCTTTCTGAAGCAAGAAAACCAAAAGTGGTCTCCAGATAGAAACAAAGTTAGATAAGCTTCTGTCAAAAGGCAGAAATTAGCTGACTGGCTGGTCTATGAAGCCCAGCAGGGTCTGCTTTGGCTGGTATATGGATATGAGATCATGCAAAAACCCCAAAAATTGTAATTTAAATTAGAAAGTAAAATAAAATCCAGAAAAGAACAATCAGATTTGCATCATGACAAGAAAATTGCATATGTACACCCAAGCAAATTACTTAAACTCACATTAGATTTGAAGGTCTTACTCTTACTTGATGGTTTATATATTTCAATGCTGTAAAGCTCCACAAAATTGAAAATCAGCATATATGTATTATTTATATTAAAAAGATGAACTGAGATAAAACTGAGTACAGTGAAAGTTCTCCTAGTTGTGAAATTCTCGTCACAAAGTTATATACCACAATCTGCACATCAGAGAAAATTGAACACAAATACATCTTTAAATATTCAATTTTCAAATGGCAAAATGGAGTTGAAATTGATTATACGTGCTCACTTGATTGTACGTAGGACAATAATATATTTAAACTGGGCTTAACTTACATTATTTCAGTCAGTCATTAACTTAGAATGCCGTTCCACGATCCTGAAATTATTACAGCTCAGTTAATGTTTCATATTATCCAGGGGTTTGTCTAGGTAGACCTGTTAAAATATAATTAACTTAGCTATAACCTTGGTATTCTGACAGTTTTTGGAAATCAAGGTTAATCAGAGATGGATAATGCAGGCTGCCACAGAATTAGATCAAAACTGTATTATGTTCATACAGGCACAAAAGTATAATTCACTGGAAAATAAAGAACCTTCTCTGCTTCATTTCATTTCATTCAGGAGCAGTCATTTAGTCTTGAACATTTGCTAAACAAGCATCAATTAGCTCAATTCTGTGGGAAGGAGGTTTTTGTTGTTGTTGGTAAGCAAACAAATAGTAGGCTCTTTTTTTCTCCCAGATATTAAAATGATCAGGTAGTCTTAAAGGAATAGGGTCACATTAATCAGCATTGTTAGATGCTTATGGTAAAGAAATGCAACCTAACACCTTTGGTAAATGGAGGCAAACTCTGTGCAACCAGAAACATAGTTCAGCTATTTATTTATAATCATATATACCTTTATCAAAACATGCCATCAGATATTATTAAAAGTGATTACAAGAACATCTTAAACAAGGCAAATAGACATCAAAACATAGAACAAAAATAATAAAGTAATGTAAAGAAAGCCAACACTAAATTCTTAAAGTGACTGAACTTCCCCCCCCCCCACACTCAGTATTTATCAGTGAGGTGAATGGACCAATCTCTTTAGAAATGATATTTCTGAGGTCTGAAATTCTTGGCAGTAATAGATGTATCAAGGCTAAGCCCAAGAAAGTAATTAGTGACTATCCAGAACCCATTGTTCCCTCAGGACACCCCAATCAGCCTCATAACTAGTTGCCAATAAACAAATTAGGACAATTGTCTAAAGCAGGGGTGTCAAACTCGTGTCGTCACGGCGTTGTCACATGACGTATCACAACTTTTCCCCCCTTCGCTAAACTGGGCATGGGCATGGCCAGTGCATGACACATTCGGCCCATGGGCCGTGAGTTTGACACTCCTGGTCTAAAGAATAATTGAAGAAGGCCAGGGTTAGGGAAAACTGCATTGCTCACGAAAAAGCTTGAATTTGAAACCCTTCTAATATCTCTTGTTCAAAAGGATTCATTGCCAGATACATAATACAGCATTAGTTTTGTGGAGTGGGGTGGATACAGGGGTGGGTTCTAACTTACCTCGCTGCCGGTTCCCTTCCTCCCGTGCCTCGTGGGCGCACCTCGTGGGCATGCGCGCTTCGTGTGTGCGCGCATGTGCAGTGCCAAAAAATAAAAAAAAATTCCCCCCCCCAAAAAAGCCCAAAACAAGATGCCAACGCATGTGCAGTGCCGGAAACTCGGCTTCTGCGCATGTGCAGAAGAAGAAAAAAATTAAAAAATTCCAAATTTTTAAAAAAAAAATCCAAAAAAAAGATGGCTGTGCCCACGGACCGGCACCGACCGAACCGGATCCGTGACATCACCGTGACATCACCAGCAGGTCGCTACGGTTCAGGCGAACTGGTCCGAACCGGGAGGAACCCACCTCTGGAATAATTGCATACATTCTGAGTTCTGTCAACTCCTGGCATTGAGCAACATTCAACTGGATGGTTGAGGGAAGGGACGGTCCTTAAGAATTGCATTTCACAGTTCATTTATGACCTAAAAGCTAAACCAAGACTTTGAAATGGGCTTGGGAGTATTAGTTGCTTTAGCTTATTAATTACTCAGTTTTGTCAAGGACATTTGCGCTTCGGTGCAATATTACCTGCATAACAATTGCATTTTTTTCATTCCAAAACTATAATCAAAATCTTGATCAAATTGAATTCTTCATTGGCCTAGTGTGATTGGACACACAAGGAATTTGTCTTTGGTGCATATGCTCTCAGTGTACATAAAGAAAAAATAAAAAATAAAATATATTCATCAAGAATCATAAGATACAACACTTAGTGATAGTCCTAGGATACTAATAAGCAATAATAAGGGTCATGAGAGATGGCATTCGGGGAAAAATTAAGGTCATGATGAGCTTATATGGTAACCATGGTGCTCCTGTGTATGTCTATAATGTAACAATAGTGATGGTAACTGAAATTAGTATATTGTGAGCCAGAGTATCACTTTATCTTTCAAAAGCTTCATCTACAATTCATCTACAATTGCATTGATTCATATAGATCTTATACTATAAATCTGTAGTTATGTGAGAAGTTACAAGTAAGAAAAACAACATCTGGATTGGTTTGATTTTATTTATTTATAGATACAATGTGCCAGAGATTTTACTAAAGTGTTCTACTAATTGGTTAGCATCTAGAATACTATACTGGACTTACCAAGGCTAACAGCAAAATTACTCCAAAAGAAAAAACTCAAATCACTGGAAAGCTGAGAATGAAGGAAAAGTAAACACAACAATAAATCACTTTAACACTGAATGCAGAAGAATAAAAATCACAGAGCTGAAAAACCACACTAAAATCATATTAATAAAAACTTTGCTATAACCAGAAATATGTTACAGGTGATTATCAGGCAAAACCCCTGGAGAGGGCATTTTAAAGCTGGGACTATTAAACAGAGAATAACATCAAGGTTCAGGGGATTAAATATTTCAGTATTCTTCAGAAATGATGGTCCTAAAATGTTAACAATCTATAAATATCAAAATCTGCACTCTGACTGGGAATTGGAAATGATTGGCATAACAAACTCTCACAGCCAACCCCAATTAACTCTTTAGCAGCTATGTTTTATACTAACTGAGATTTCCAGAACAGTTTCAAGATACCGGTAGTTTTCGACAGAACAACCTCACATTTGGGATTAGATTTCCAGTTGTAAGTTGTTACAGTTGTAAATCAAGGCACCCATATGACTGGTCCCGCTTTTACAACTTTTTTTGCAGTGCTCTTTAAGCAAATGTGGCCGTCATAAGTGTGAACCAATTCTTCTGAATTTTTTGCCAGAAAGTGGCAAAAAAATATATATGCAAATCATGGTCACATGAATCTGGGATACTGCAAACATTGTAAAGACAAGCCGGTTGCTCAGTGCACATTTTACAACAGTCAGAAGTGCTTTATAGAATAGAATAGAATAGAATAGAATAGAATAGAATAGAATAGAATAGAATAGAATAGAATAGAATAGAATAGAATAGAATAGAATAGAATAGAATAGAATAGAATAGA
>QLTV01003977.1:141971-190674 GCA_003457575.1 Thermophis baileyi
ACTGGAAAATAAAGAGACGAAAGATGGAGGGAAAGAAGCATTGACTTCTGACTCTCTCTGTTACAGTAAAATAAGGCATTAACATCAAATCACAGCTTTTTGCTTTTACATAATGGTATGAACAAGCCATTTCTGTAAAGATCTATCACTCTACTCAGTAAAACCCAGAATCAGAGTTTCATTCTTTTCCACATCAAGCACGAAATTCAGAAGGGGTTTCCATGTGGAAACAAAAGTACTTGTGTTCTTTTCTTTAATCAAAGTAGTCAGTTTTGCCATTTCAGCCAAATCCATCAACTTCTGCAACCATTCTTCCATGGTAGGAATCGAAGTGTCCTTCCATTTTTGCGCATACAATAGTCTTGCTGCTGTGAACATATATAGTAACAAAGTTCCAAATTTTTTCTCCATTAGACCCAAAAGGAAAAGTTCTGGTTTCATTTTTATCTCCGTTTTTACTAATCCAGTAAATTTCAAACTCAGCAATTTTAAGAGATACGGACTTCAACTCCCAGAATTCCAAAGCCAGCTGCCTGAGGAATTCTGGGAGTTGAAATCCCCACCTGGTAAAGTTGCCAAGATTGAACACCAGTGCTCGAACTTCTCACTATATTAACTTGACTGGTTCCTAATATGATTTGATTGCTTATTTGTACCCGGACTATCATTAAGTGTTGTACCTTATGATTCTTGATGAACGTATCTTTTCTTTTATGTACACTGAGAGCATATGCACCAAGACAAATTCCTTGTGTGACCAATCACACTTGGCCAATAAAAAATTCTATTCTATTCTATTCTATTCTATTCTATTCTATTCTATTCTATTCTATTCTATTCTATTCTATTCTATTCTACTCTACTCTACTCTACTCTACTCTACTCTACTCTACTCTACTCTACTCTATTCTATTCTAGCCCCTGAAGGATCATAATACCATATACCGTTTTCTCCTCACCCACCTAATCAGAAGTACATAAATCACTCTTGAAACCAAACTGCACCTGTGTTTATATAGAGGATAAAAAGAATTCTCCACTATGCTGCCTGTTTCACTAGCCAGCTACCTATCAAACCAGTTTCTTGAATTGTCTTTCCCACTTTTCTGAAAGCTTTGTTAAAATGTATGAATGAACAGATGGGGGGGGGGGAAATGAAGTGTGAAGACAGCTGCCTTCCATTTTTAATAAGCCATCTAAAATGTATTTACAAATGCAAGGCAACAAATCTAACTTCTTCCATCAGTTTCTGTTTTGAATACATTTGTTTGGTAGTTGAAAAAGAAGTATACAAAATGAAAACAAGAAATAATACAGAAGACCAATGAATATTTCTTGGTGTAACCACCTGCTGCAAAGGAAAAAACTTGATAGCAGAATCGAGGAGGTGGGAAAACTCAGGTGGTTTTATGCTAAATATGTATGAAAGAAATTAACAATTAGAACCAATATTTACAGCAGGGAAAGAATATTGGTTGCATAAATACCAGTCAAAATACAGTTGGTATATATGCATAAATGACTGAAGACAGAGTTACATGTTCACTTGAAACTTCTGTCTGTAAAATTTTGTCTAATTTTCTCCTCTTATATAAAGTAACTTGTGGTCAGAAAGATATTTTTTGCAATTGAAATGCAGTTGGTAAAAGATGTTTTGCAAAAGGATGCTTTCCTCACTCACCAAAAGGCAATTAACAATATCCCAAGCAACTAGATTGCAATGAAA
This sequence comes from Thermophis baileyi, assembly GCA_003457575.1. Taxonomy (NCBI): domain Eukaryota; kingdom Metazoa; phylum Chordata; class Lepidosauria; order Squamata; family Dipsadidae; genus Thermophis; species Thermophis baileyi. Next base: position 143,698 of record QLTV01003977.1, read on the forward strand.
TGTAGGTCCTGTTAAAACAATGCTTACTTCCATACTGGCAGTCTAGAACAAAAGCCCTTCAAGCTTACCCTGAAGATGTGGAGAAAAGAATATTGGATCACACTGAATAGTGGACTTGACTGAAAGATGGTGACATAGATGTTAATGTCTCTCTGAACATATGCTCGCTCTGAACTAGGCAACCCATACACTATTGGGTCATTGTTTCAGTGCTATTTCTTTACCTAAACAGAGAAACTATCAAGGCACATTCCATCACAGAAACAGAATTATCACAAGCAGGCAAAACAACAATACCAATAACAATCAGTGACAATGATTTCCTGCCAGCTTCCCCAATGAGTTTCCTTATGGGAAGCTGGCAGGAAGCATTACAAATCTTCCTTCCTTCCTTCCTTCCTTCCTTCCTTCCTTCCTTCCTTCCTTCCTTCCTTCCCTTTCCCAACAGGCAGGTCAATGGCTGCTGCTGGGTGAAGGAGAGAGCAAGGGATTGCAAGAGTGACTGAGAAACTGTCATAGAATATTGAAAATGAGACTAATGTAACTGCGCTAAAACCCACACCAGCAGCCCAGCAGCTAAAGCAGATTTCAATCCCATGGGAGTTCCAGTTTTTGGATCCATTCTATAAATTAGCCTATTTGATGTATCAGGTTCAAAAAGTGTTGCCCTATGATGCACTGTTTTGCTCTGTAAAGATTCTGGGAATGAGAGTTTTAGTATTATAGAGATAGATGCACTCTAACTGTAGATGAACAGTTGAGACAGAAGATCCTTCAAGAACGATCTAAATTTCATCCAGCCATCTCACTGAGCTTATTCATTTATCTTAAATAAGTACAGTGCAATAATTATTTATTTCGTATGGTGTAACAGAATACCGCATTAGTGCATAAAAATTCACAAAAACAGCATATAAAATGTGTATCAAAATATAAAACACCGGGACAGTGAATTATTTTAAAAATGCACAATACAAATGATGAACAAAATAATGGATAAAATAAAACTATGCATGAGCAGTTACTTGAGTGGCTAAGCCTATGGCCTGATATCTAGATCATTTAGCCACTGGACAGCAATGCCCTTGAGATGATGAAGTTCTTGCAGAGATCTAGGGAATCTTCTGAGGGGGCATTCCATCACAGTACGATGTAAAGTTTGCAGGACGTTCCCACAATCACAGTTAGTATTATCAATGTAATAATATTCCCTTTACCCACATGGGGTAACTACTGTATACTGTATTTGTAATTATGTGTACCTTTCTGGTCGTATTTCAAAAAGTTACACACATCTGAAGAAGATGCCAAAAAAGGCCAACATAAAGAATGCAGAAGCTGGAACAGTTCTCTATCTAAATGTTCCCATTTAAGATTCTTTAGCTTAGAAAAAAAAGGCAGATAAGTGGATCATAATGGGTACATAATGTTATGAATGGAAGAAGTAGAATTGTCTCCCTCCCTCATATTAACAGAATTTGCGCTTAGCCAGTGAAGTTGACTGCGAAAAAGATGAGGATTAGATAAAAATTAGTTACAAGAAATGTACTTATGCCTATGAATTTATTGGCATGAAATATGATAGCATCAATGTAAATATCTGTAAAAGGGGATTGGAAAAATTCAAGGAAGATACATCTTTAATGGCTAATATGTTTGATGGCTGTATATTATCAGTCACAGAAGTACTTAGAGGTATTGAAGAAAATTATACAGGATTTCTTTTTAAGGAAAATTTTGTGATCTCTCAAAATGGAATCCTTTGTAGCACACAGAGAGTTAAAAAAAAACCTCCCACTTGAATAATTTCTCAGTTTTAAAATTCTTTACAAAATGTATAGCATTATAGGAGCATGCACGCCAAAATATGAATTCATAGGAACAGCTTCATATGGGAGGACAAATATTTGAGTAAAGATGTATTCAATATAAAATAAATAGAGCTTTCTGAGATCTCTCAGACACACACACACACACACACACACACACACACACACACATGCAGTGATAAGAGTGCACAGGTATCGAACCTCTGTCAGCCTTGCAAGGTCCAAACAAGAAACATACCCAGAAGGTACTAGCTCTAACTTTATTGTAAGGTTACAATAACAGAATCTTGCAAATCTGAAAGTACATCTCTCCCACCCACCCCCCTTGTACTTACAGGCCAAGAAACTAGGGAGGGTCCCTTCTGAGATGTTTGCCATGCCACCATTCCTTCTATGTCACTTCTGAGAGTGACGTAGAGAGTTGTCACTTCTCTGACCAATTACCTAGTCTGTGGTTTTTCCACCTGTCTTCCAAGGTCATTCCCACAGACAGTTACAGCCTCCAACCCAGCTGAAGCAATGGAAGGTGAGGAAGTCTGTAGAGATTCAGTCATCCAGGTCATGGTTGTCCCAAAGGTGCTTTTTCAGGAGGCACCTGGACTTTGTTTCTTCTTTTGAAGATGTTTCGCTTCTCATCCGAGAAGCTTCTGAAGCACCTTTGGAAGGTGAGCAAGACGTCACACAACTGTTTCTTCTGTGCTGCAGTATCGGCAACAGGCCTGACCCCTGCAAGGATCTCACCTCACCTCCTGAGTCACTTGATGATCCTAGGGAACCTCCTATTCAGAACTCACATGCAGGTAGCCCTCTCTTAACAATAGCAGTTGGGACCGACAACTCCATTGCTGAGCGACCTGATCAAAAAGCATGATGTCATGTTACCATACTAACTTATGACTGTTGCAATTGCAGCACTCCTATTGGTTGCTATTGCTATTGAACCCCATGCACATGCAGCATCTCACAGTGATGTGATCACCATTTGCAACCTCTTGCTGATTTCCCCGTTGACTTTGCTTGTCAGAAGCTGATAATGATAGTGACAAATGGTGATCACATAACCACAGGGTCCTGTGACATAATTGAAAGCCATTTGCCAAGCACCCAAATCATGATCATGTGGACATGGTGGTCACTGAGACAGCTGCATCTACGAAGACCCATTTTGAGCTCCTCTTGTTCAGCTTCATTTAACTTCAAATGGTTTCTGAAGGAGTGTTCGTTCAATGAGGACTACCTCTACATACATGCAACACTCATGCCTCTCCTCTTAGGAACCTTTACTCGCTTCACCTATATGAAATAAAAGTCATACTGTTATCTGGCTGAACAAAATGCATATGATTACTAGATGGCATCATTTTCATGTTTGCAGCCCAAATATGGCAGTCCTACCCCACTATACAAATAAATGAGATTATAGTATGATATTGATAAACCCAGTATAGATTATGTCTCAAATTACACAGATAGGAACATGGTTAGTGTGGACTTTCTGTAGGCCACTACTGAACCACAACTACCCTCAACTCCAATCCAAACTGCTATGCTGGAAGCTGTAATTCAAGGACTTCAGAAGGATCACAACTTCCACCCTGTCCTAAAGATTTGATTTACCATGATGGGAACAGTAAACTGGACTGGATGTGCTTTTGATGTGATCTGGCACAACTCTTCTTATGTTCATAGAAGTATCATTTTCTGCTGCAATTTGAGCAATAGGTGAGATGGCAATGATGAGGATGAGCTGTTGAGAAGGCGGGGGGGGGATAAAAGAAGCTAAGAAAGATGTGACATGAAAGAAAATCATAGGGGAAAAACATAGCTACTGAAAACAGAAAAGAATGACGGGGTAGCGGTTTGATCCAGTTGAGAGCTCCATTAATGAGAAGTCAGCCTTCTTTTATCAAGCGAATGCATAGAACGCTTAGAAGGCAGCATTGCATGAAAAAAAAAAATTCCAACAAACTCTGAACTGAGAGCATATCTGCATAAAATACAAAATGCTACTATTAATAAAAGGTTTTTTTAAAAAAAAATCACGAAAACTGGTTATGTTTTGAATTAATTAATTAATTAATTTTTATAGTTACCAGATTTCAAAAGAAGTCTATTTTAGAACAGCACTCCGGGATATGCGTCTTCACATGGTCCTAATTATTAATAAAGTAGATTAAAGTTCAGCAGCTCAGAAAACAATTTATTTTTTAATGAAAGCAAAAACAGTATTTTGGTTTTGGTACAGTAAATTCTCAAATGTACAACACACCATCAAAAAGTTTGATTCTGATACACTAATTACACAGCATCGTTATAGAAGATAACTCGTGATAGAAGTAGCAATAGCAATAGCAATAGCACTTAGACTTATATACCGCTTCATAGTGCCTTTACAGCCCTCTCTAAGCGGTTTACAGAGTCAGCATATTGCCCCCAACAATCTGGGTCCTCATTTTACTGACCTCTGAAGGGTGGAAGGCTGAGTCAACCTTGAGCTGGTGATATTTGAACCGCCGAACTGCAGCTAGCAGTCAGCTGAAGCAGCCTGCAGTGCTGCACTCTAACCACTGCGCCACCTCGGCTCAAGTAAAGTCCTGATTCTGCCAAACCAATGGTTAGGACAACAAGAATATTTTCCACCTTATGTTTAGCCATCTCTTTCATCATAAGCACTCTGATTTTTCTGTGAATCTACATGTGAGCTGTTGGCCATGCGCCTAGAAAGGCTTGGGAACAGTACTGTTTAGGTCGAAAACCAAAATCAAGCAATGTTCAGCCATTTCATAAGTTTAATCAATCAGACTAGAGCTGGAAAGGACCTTGGAGGTTTTCTACTCTAACCCCTTGCTCAAGCAGGAGACCCTATACCATTTCAGACAGGTGGCTGTCCAGTTTTTTCTTAAAAACCTCCAGTGATGGGGCACCCACAACTTCTGAAAGCAAGTTTAAATAGGGTAGTTCTTTTTGCCCTCTGTTTGTATAATGAATGGTCTTTTTTTTTTTTTTTTTTTTTTTTTTTTTTTTTTTTTTTTTTTTTTTTTTTTTTTTTGGGTGGATTTTTTCAGCTTTAACTATTTTTCCAAGAATATGGACATAGTGACATGTCCTGAAAAGCTTTAGGGAATGATATGACAAACCTCTTAAGACATTCCAAACCAGAATGGGACAAGACACAACTTGCTGCAGTCAACTAACCATGGCCAACTCACCACAGGACAAATTGCTGTGGGACAATTTAATAATTCAATTGAATTATTTAAAAGAAATATTTTTTAAAAAAATTTGCCATTCACAATTCATTCGTCCCTCCTTTTGCATCCTTTCTTTAATTATTCTATTCCACCATTTCTTTGATATTAGTGTAACTCTTGTCCCGCAACGAGTTGTCTCATGGTAAGTTGACTGCCGCAAGTCATCCCATGGCAAATTGGCCACAGCAAGTTGGCCATGGCAAGTTGGCCACGGCAAACTGTCATAGACCCATTCCAAACAGCGTAGCCCATAAAAACCTATATAGGGAAACTTCAACTTCTTTTCTAAGTAGCATAGATTCTTTTGAAGCAAACAAAATTACAGCAAAAGAAAACATGGTTACTCTCAATGTCTAAGGCTATCCACATAAAGAGGAACACTTTCCTTAAAATATATTTCCCCCCTCCCTCAACAAGAAATCAATAGAAAAGCAGTCTCTCTTGTTAAAGACAGGGGTGGGCTTCAAAAATTTTAGCAAGGGGTTCTCTGCCCGGTTGCTGGGTGGGCGTGGCCATGGTGGGCGTGGCCTCCTGTACCACAGCGAGGGGGGGCATTTTTGCCCTCCCCGTACTCCAGACGCTTTCCTCGAGCCTCCAGGAGGGCGAAAATGGCCTCCCCAGGCTCCGGAGGCCCTCTGGAGGCCGGAAACGGGCCTGTTTCCAGCCTTCTTGAACTTCCAATAGGCCCGTTTTTTGCCCTCCCCGAGCCTCCACGCACGTGGCGGGAGGCATGGCAGTGGCATTTCCAAAAGCAGCCTGGGAAAACCTAAAAACCCAGGCAACTTGTCGCTTGTGCTCTCTCTCTCTCTCTCTCTCCCGGCCAAAAGAGCGCCCGCCACAAAAAGAGCAGCTCCCGGCCTGGAGAGAGAGAAAGAGCACAAGCGAGAGGCGGGCATGTGCAGGCAGTTTTACCAACTCCCTCTGCTGCGGCGTTGCACACATCCCACGGGACTGGCTCGCCTCCTCTGGGCTCTGCCTCCAGCGGCATTTTGAAACACGCTCCTGCCTGCGAGGAGGAGGAGGAAGAGGCAAGGCAGGGATTGAGGCTCCAGAGGGGGGGTGAGCCCCAGCCCCCCCATCTGCCAGCGAGATGCGGAAGGGCCCTTCCAGCCGCCCTCCCCGGGATCCGCCTCCCTGCACCTCTGGCTCGGTGGGCGACTCTCTTGGCAGGCTCCGTAGCAGGGCCCTCCCACCGCCCCAGCTCTTTCTCGCCACACCACACCACTGGGCATGAGTTCAATCGCTGGGTGAGTTGCTGCTGCTGCCGCCGCCTTCTCTCTCTCCGAGGAAAGGGTGGGGGGCTTGGAACAAATGGGCAAGAGCGGGTGGCGAGCAACGCACCTCGGTAAGGGCGTGGGGGGTGCGTGGGGCATGTTCCCCCCTTTCCCCGGAAAGTAGTTGGGGGGGGCTTATTTTTGGGGGGGGCTTATTTCAGTACATGCGCTGAAAAGCCTGATTGGCCTTATTATGGGGACATGTCTTATTGTCGGGGAAACACGGTAGAAAGAAGGGAAATACAATGTAATCCTAAAGAGAGTTGTTTAATTAAAACTTTACGTATAACCAAAGAGAGGAAGATTAGAAGTCCCTTCTATATTTCATGTTTTCTGTTCTTTTATTTTACTTTTCTTTTTTTTTTCCTGTCTCCATTTTTCTTTGCCTCATCTTTTCCTTACCTTTTTCACATTCGTTATATATTTTTTTTTCTTTCGATGTATATATTATATATGTAAAATATTCGAATAAAAACTATTTAAGCTGGAGGCAGCAAGAATAACAAGCGTGCAAAAATCCATATCTGTGGGAAAACATCTTAGAGATGCTCTGTCCTGTTGAAGCATCCATATTCAAACTGCAGAATCTACCACATTTAAACAGAGTCGGGAATAGCAACAAACTTGCTTGTGTACCTTTGCAGTAGAGGAGGGAAGAGAATGCCATAAGCTGGCATCACCTTCACAAAAATACAGAAGGACCCCCCCCCCCCCGTTGAGTGGAGACAATGACCTGCTCTTTCTGACCTTCCAAATAGGGTTTCCAGCATGAGTCACAAACTAACAAGCTATAGATAGCTGCAGACATTTCTGCTGGATGCCTTTCATTACCAAAGAGACCTTTTCTGAACAATGGCTTTGGTTAAAAAAAAAAAAAGATCTGTCATCTTCTAGACTGCTTCTATAATCAAGCCTCCTCTCTATTAAAGCCCAAACAGCAGAGCAATGGGAAGGAGTTCCCTGGGGATAAATAACTAGGAACAGTTTATTATGATGGCACTATTAAACAAGAATATTAGGGACTAATTTGGATAGAAGACAGATTCTATTTGTCGGCTTCTAATCATTCAGTTAAGGATCATAAAACCAGCTGACTTTAGCCACACAGCTGGAGTTTTTCCTCTGTCTGTTGCCCTTTAGGGATATTATCATAAATTTCCCTTGACTGCTACAGAGTGACCTATATCAGGAAAATGTTAGATAGTACTGTGCATTCAAATGTTTGTCCTGTAAAGACTGGAATGAAAATGGAGTGGAAATGGTATTTTGTGCTTGCTGACAAACTTTCATGAGTGTGAAAGTCTAGGGGGGAAAAATTACTAGTTACACATTACCCTTAACAAAGACAAAACACCAGGACTTCCTTCAATCAATGTAGTATGATCATTTTGCCCTTTTACTGCTACTATGTACATGTAGTCCAGCAAGTTGTTTTATCGTTCGTCTTCAGCATTCTCATTGATTTCCAGATAGCCCTTTGGCATCAGGAGAACTTAACTGCAAGATAAAGGCTTCCAGAAGTCTCATTTGTTATATACTACTGCATGCTGCTTGAAGTAACTTTCAGTTTGGTTTTTTTGTCCATCGACAAGCCTTGAGAACTCTTCAGAAAGGTGCGATGTGGACTTTTAATGAGCAATGTTGATGCTGAGTTAGATATTATGGATTATTATCCTTTAATCTTGAAGCAACCTTCTCTGATTTCTTAGTTTTTGCTAATAAAGCTGTACAATGTACACTGGTGCACTAGTGCACTCTGAATAAGGAGTATTATGAAACTGCAAATGCAAGTACAGAGGTGATTCAGTTAACATTGTTCCTTGTCAGTGATATATAAAGTTAAGAGTCTTTAAAACAGATCTATTCATACTGGCATGTAGAGTCATATCAAGTAGTTACACTGAACATGGCACTCCACCAAGACATTTTCCTTCCTGAAGTAATGATGATTTGTGTCCATCCCCTGAGTAGATCAATTGCAAATTTTTCACCAGACATGATGATGAAAATGTACCAGTCACTGCTTAAAAGGCAGATGACTTTTATAGAACAGGCTGTGTGATACATTGTTCTCTCAATACACTGTGGTGGCCTCCTAAAGTTGCCTCACGTTGTGTTTAAAGGTTTAAAGAAAGTTTTTTTCATCATAGCCATGAGTCATACTTATTATAGAGCTTCATAGCTAAACACCTACCATTCTTAAGCATTATGTTATCTGTACCAGAGCTGAGAAAACCCTACAATAGGAATAATGGATTTTATGGAAAGGTATGGAAATCCCATTGTCTATAGCAGTGTTTCTCAACCTCAGCAAGATGTGTAGACTTCAACTCCCAGAATCCCCTCCCAGCATGGAGTTAAAGTCCACACATCTTAAAGTCACTGAAGTTGAGAAACACTGTCTACACTATAGCAAGAGTGAATAAGCTTTGTCAAGTCAAGCCCAAATGAATCCTGAATCAAGCCAGGAATCACACTACCAGAATCAGATGGGCCAAAGTGGAAAATGGATGGGACCAAAATAAGGGGAATCAAAAATAAAGTGGTAGGAGATTTACAAGGGGTGGATAGATCTTCATTTTGTCAAATAACACCCTTGGCCTGGTAATAGTAACTTTTGAACATACAAAAATAGTTGATATTGAAGTGGAATAGGTATCACAGTCAACTAATCTCTTATCTATTTCTTATTGGGGTAAACTCATGTACCTCTACAAGTTAAAGGGTCTCAAGGCAAAATAATATTCTCCATTAAACTGAGTGCTTAGTTAAGGCATATTGCCTGCAATAGGTACAACTTTAAAAATTGCCACAATCACTATTGTTAGTCTTCTTTATCATCATTTTCTTCAACTTCTTAGCATTGGCATTCATATTATAATGATTATTTCTATTACCAGTCTTATCATAACTCTTATAGTAATCATGATTGACAGTTGATTTTCATAATTATCAGCTCTACTGACATCACTATTGTCTCTTTTTTTTAACCCTCACTTTGGAATCATTTGCACTTTTTACATCTCCAACTATGTGTTTTGTTGAAAAGATGCAAGGGGAAACAATTTTGACATGAGATTATTTCTGTTTTAGGACATGTCCATTCACCTTTTTTCTCAGTGATTATTATTTTTTTGCTATTTTTGTGGGGAGCTTTATTTAAACACTCCACATTTGCCACAATGTGTAAGAGCATTTAAAAGAATATGAATGGACAGAAGATATAGAGGGGAATATGGAAGCCACACAAATGCCTCTGGGCCTGCCTGCATTCCATAATTTGAAGGTCTAAAACAACTATGGGTGTCCACAAGAAAGTAAAAAACAAAGTCAAGCTGGCAGCCACAGGCTTGTCAATCCCCTCCCCCTTTTTTGCAGGTTTTGTGGCTGCAATGCACATAAAGAACAATTATACAGTTATGACTGACATCTTGACTTTATGGATTTCTCCACTCACAGACATTCCTGAAAACAACACATCAGTCCTTTGGCCTTTTCTGCTTTACTTTCCAACATTTATTTGGAAAATATAAGGAAGCATGAATTGAGACTGAAAATCCCTGTAGAGTTTCTTTAAATAAATTTAGGGGAGAAGTGATACCATAGGTTCAGAGAACCAGGACAATTTTAGATTTAATTTTTCATTTGTGTTCAGTGCTTCCAAGCCATAAGAACTTTTCATGGATGTCATTCATGATTGTTTGTATTCCTAATGCAGTCTCACATTCTTCTTTTAATACCAACGGACAGTAAATAATTTCTTTTTTTTTATCCACAAATTTCTCTTCTTTTCCACTTCAGGATACAGTACCATAGTTGCTATCCCCCCCCCACACACACACACATTTTCATTGCTTCAGTTACTCTATATAGAAACCTCCCCCATGCTTTTTAGATTATTACCATATTTTTTGGAGTATAAGATGCACTTCCCCCCCCTAAAAGAGGCTGAAAATTTGGGTGCATCTTATACTCCGAATGTAGCCCCGCCCACCCACCGGCCCCCACCCTTCGGCCTCCGTGCGTCCTCTTCCTGGCTGCAGAGATTGCCACAGACAATGGCTTGCATTTTTGGGCTCCGTGCCTTGCATTTTCAGCCCCCAAACGCTCCGTTTGAGAGCTGTTCAAGGCTGCGGGGATCACCAAAGCACATCGCCACCGATTGCCACCTCCGCGCATTGCGTTTTAGGCCTCCGTACGCCCCTGGGTTTGGCCTCTGTCGCGTCGCGTTTTGGGCGGCGATCAGCGGCGATGTGCTTTGGCGATCCTTGCAGCCTTGAACGGCTCTCAAACGGAGTGTTTAGAGACTGAAAATGCGAGGCGCGAAGCCCAAAATGGCAACCCGGAAGCTACCTTGTCTTACCGCTTCCACGCTTCACCTGCTTTACTCACTGCAGCTTCCTCCAATGATCAGCTGTGCTTTTGAAGCTGCTTAGTAGCCCCCAACGCGGTGCGTGCGAGCGAATCGATCTCCCTCCGATGATCAGTTGTGCTTTTGAAGCTGCTTAGCAGCCCCAACGCAGCGCATGCGAGCAAACCAAGCGCGCGAGCGCACACACTGACAACCAGCAAACTAATGTGCTGAAGTTGACCAGGCTAAGGATGCTGGTAGGCAGAGGCAGAATTTCCCCCCCTTGTTTTCCTCCCCCAAAACTAAGGTGCATCTTATACTCCGGTGCGTCTTATACTCCGAAAAATACGGTATATTATAGTTCCAATAATAACTAGGGAAGTTGTAATGCAATAAACTTGAAGTGACCAGATTACGAAATGCTACCTAGATAATGGTATTTTAATTCAGGTTTCTCCAGCTTTTCATTCTGAAAATATGCTGGGAAAATGTTTCCAGATTTCCCAGATGATATGAAAAAGCCATCATGGCTAAGGATTTCAGAGCAAACAACTTCTGGGAACACCCAAAGAGGGAAGCAGAGTTGTTAGTCCAAGAAATATGAACCATATATCATTTAAACCACACTACCATGAGTTTTTCCTTCTTTCTTCTGGCCCTTAAACTTTCTATAAGGTGCAAGCAACTTTTGTATAAATTCCATTATTGCAAGAAGATTCACAATTGGAACTGTAGGTCACATGTGACTATGGAAGGCAGATCGTGAACCTCTGCAACCTTGGTGTGGTGTCCGCTAGCAAAGGGCCAAAGGGAAGAAGTCTTACGATCTATGCTACTTTAGGGTTTTGAGACCAAATCTCTCTACAGCTATTAATGACATTAGTATGTACTTACAAACTGCATCCAAGAGGGCCCCAGATCAGTATACTGGGAAAAGATTATGCATCCAGGAGAGAGGCTACCAAAGTACAATCTCTAGCTCTGGCCTCTCTACTGCACCAAAAATGTTAATTTACCAATAAAAATGGTGGCCAAAATGTCAGTACTTTATAAGGGTATAGTAACAAAGCCTTGCGAGTCTGTGTTTCCCCCCCTCTTCTCTTTATCTTCATGAGAACTAGGGAGGGTGATGTTTGAGATGTTTTTCAAACTACAGGTTTCTTTTATCTGATCATTGTCTTGGTTTTGGATCTTCCTCTGTACCTCAAGGTTATTCCTTCTTCCAGTTACATCTGAAGAGACTGTAATGTTCTTGTGAATTTTTAGGGAGCAAAATAACTTGATGTTATAGAAGTCTAATAAACATAGATTGTTTCATTGAAATAAAAAAGAGGAAGAAAAAAAAAAAAGAGAGAGAGAGAGAGAGAGAGAGAGAGAGAGAGAGAGAGAGAGAGAGAGATGTAGATTTCATAATAATACTATTTTATCATCTGGCTTTATAACAAACCAAAAAAGCCCCAACAAACTCAAAACCCAAAACATATGCCTGTGTAACAACAAAGAACCCAACTGTTTAAATTGTGAAAAACTATCCAAAGTCCCAGGTTTTCAGGAAATCACAAGTGATGCTGTGACTGGCACAAAACAGTTGTCCCCATTAACCTTCAATGTCAACTTTTCCCATTGTTTTCTATTTAAAGGACCTAATTTAAACATGGATATCTGCTGCCATGACCTGAAAGCAAACTGCTACGCACTTGACAAATGTTGTCATTCTACCCTTCTGTTTAATTGCATTAACTGAAACAAAAGCAGGAGCAGAAATCGGTGAACTCTTTTCATCCTGTGAATCTTTATTCTTGAGCTATTATATATTTCCTTTGAGTCTAGTCAAAGCAGAGGTGGTTTCCTACCGGTTCGGACCGGTTTGCCCGAACCGGTAGCAACCCGCTGGTGACATCATGGTGACATCACGGAACCGGTTCTGTCGGTGCTGGTCCGTGGGCACCGCCATCTTTTTTTTGGATTTTTTTTTGGGAATTTTTCCCATTTTTTTCTTCTTCTGCGCATGCGCAGAAGCCGAGTTTCCGGCACTGCGCATGTGTCGTCATTTTGTTTTTGGGTTTTTTGGGGGGATTTTTTTTGTTTTTTTGGCACTTCAGATTTTTGTTTAATGATGGATAATATTTAGACTCTTAATATTTGGAATGGGATCAAGTAGCCTTAAAGAAATCCAGTTTTTTATTTTATTTATTTATTTTACTTATTTTGTTAAGTACGTATTTGATAATATACATAAGTATAACATTATTTGAATACATGAAATGAATATGAATAAAGGGAACATTTGGACAGGGATGGTAGGCACGCTGGTGCGCTTATGCATGCCCCTTAGAGACCTCTTAGGAATGGGGTGAGGTCAACAGTAGACAGTCTAAGGTTAAAATTTTGGAGGTTTGGGGATGAAACCACAGAGTCAGGTAGTGCATTCCAGGCATTGACCAATCAAGTCGTATTTTCTGCAATCGAGTTTGTAGCGGTTCACTTTAAGTTTGTATCTATTGTGTGCTTGTGTATTGTTGTGGTTGAAGCTGAAGTAGTCATTGACAGGTAGAACATTTACCATGAAGAACTGGTAAAAAATAAAAGTAACAACTTATCTAAGTCCAGATTCTAATATGATAACCACAGGGCAATAATTAAATACTTCATTGTTTATGGAGAACAGAATAAAGGACATAATTTGAAATGTGTGGCATTCAAAATGTCAAAATAGGTTCATCTCCACTCCATGTGTTCCATTTATTGTCCCCTTAACCATATTAAAAATTATAACCTGGTGACAACCTTTAGAGGGATTCTGGGAGCTGCATCTAAAGAAATTGCAGGATATACATAAGCCAAAGACCTAAGATTACATAACTCTACTGTAGTCTAATACTAGAGTGAATGTAGTCTAGTAATTAAGAACTGGCATTAGGGAGACTCAGGTTCAAGTAGTTCCTTACCCAAAGTCATTGACTGACTTTGGACCAATTATTTCCTATTAGCTTTTATTCATTGTCAGATTAGCCTTATTTTCTATTTCTAACACTTTTTCTGTTGTAATCATCTTGACTGATTAAGCGTAGTCAAAAAATTAAAAAATATATAATATTTTTTTTATAAAACTTCAGTTAGTCTATCAAATGAATTTTTCTATGGATTTGCCTTTATTTCTTTGAGAGATTCAACTTCTCTATCTCCAAATCAAAAAGATAACCCTAAACTTGAGTTTCATAGCCTAGAGTTCATCCCACTTGCCCAGCTAAAGTAAGGAGGAACCTAGATTAGGCAGCCCTGTTTAAGATGATGATGGAAGCAGATGATCAATTTAGTGACAATGGCAAAGACTTCATTTCACACTATGCAGGAGAAGGTAATGCCAAGCCATTTCTTGATAGACAAAATAAAGTGATTGACAATATAATGCCAGATGATGGGCTTTTCAAGTCAAAGCGTAATCCAATACTAGACAAATGTAGTGTAATAATTAAAAGCCGGTACCAGGGAGACCCAGGTTTACGTACACGCTTCAACACAGAAACTCATTAGGTGACTTTGCACAAATTATTCCCTTTTAACCTAACCTATACCAGAGGGTTGTTGTTATGAACAAAAATTGGAGGAGAGACTGCTTCTGTGCTACTTCAGTTTTACTGACCTTTAAGGAAGCTTTTTCAGATGCGTATCTGCAGTAGGGAGGAAAGCCAGCTAGACAGAAGCACCTAACCAACTTTGGCTAGATTTTGTGAAGTTACGCTATGTCAGACCTGATTACTTGATTGGGATACTACTCTGACATTCAAAGGCTGTGGATAGTCTAAGACAGTATCAATATATCAGAAACCCAACTGGTATTGAATGATATTGAATCCTCTTTCCTATTATATAGTTTCAAGGTCTATAATAAATCTTAAGACACTATATACTCTCTCACTCTGTGTGTGTGTGTGTGTGTGTGTGTGTGTGTGTGTGTGTGTGTGTGTGTGTGTGTGTGTGTGTGTGTGTGTGTGTGGGTGTGTTTGGGTGTGGGTGTGTGTGTGTGTGTGTGTGTGTGTGTGGGTGTGTGGGGGAGAAAGAGAGAGAGAGAGAGAGAGAGAGAGAGAGAGAGAGAGAGAGAGAGAGAGAGAGAGAGACCAATTTAGCCACATTTGAAATATTCTTACATAATGCAGCATTTCAGGATTTGAGATGGATACTTTAATACCTTATATAGCTACTGATTATGATGGAGAACAATGTGGGTTCATTTACACTGTATATAGACACTTTGTATGAAATCATCATTATACTTGGTCTAATCAGACATCTATGCAGCCCACTATTCTGAACACATTTTCAGTCCTATCTGGACCTTCTGAATGAAACCATGGAGATTAGCCTTCTAAACACCTCAAACAAATCTGTTGAGTTTTAATAGCTATTTTTCATAGAATCACAGAGTTGAGGAGGGCCATGATTCAACCTTCTGTCTAGTTTAGAATCCAAAATAAAGCATAACTCACAGATGGTAGCCCATCCTCTGCTGAACCATCTAGTGAAGTCTCTCTAGGGAACTACTGTAGTTTTAGTATCAAACTGTTCTGGCTGTTAACAGGGTTTTTTCCCCCTAATATTTAATTGGAAACTTCTTCCTGTAACGTCAATCTACTAGTCAGTGTTTGAGGTTCACTTTGAGTAATAAAGAATAGACTTTGATTTCTGTGTGGCCTCCTTGAAAAAGAAATATTGCATTTCTCCCAAGTGTTTTCTTTCCAAAGCAAAATATATCCAGCTTTTTGAATTGCTCTTCACAGGGCTCAGTTCTAGCCTCCTGTCCTAATCACCCTTCTCTGAAATTATTCCAATTGTTTAAATTCTTTTTAAAGTTAGCTGTCCTGAGCACTTAAGGTGGGTTGACCAAAACAGAACAGATTAATAAATTCCCCTGATTAGAAATTATGTATCTGTTGATGTAACCTGAAATTGATTTGCTTTTGTGCAACCATACCATTTTGCTATTCTAGATACAGTTCCAAGATTTTTCTTACACATACCATTATAAGATTTCTTTTTCCTCCATTCAATTCTCAGAAACTACCTGGAAAAGTCCCTGTAGTGTTCTTCCAAAGTGGCTTTCCATTATCTCCTTCCAGGACTGAAAGAAAGTGTCCGGGCCAAAGTCACCCAATTGGCTTTGTGCCTATGATAGGGCTAGAATTCATGGTCTACCATTTTCTAGCCTGATGTCTTAACCACTACACCAAGCCACTCTCATTACAAGAATAGGTATCTCCTTATCCTACTGTATAGATCTGTGAATTTGATTACATTGATTATATTGAATGATCAAAGATTAAAAAGACTATGGCACAAAATCGTTGTAAAAAATATATGGCATATATCTCTAACATTTGCCCTGAATTTTTTATATACTAGATTCATACCGAGATGATGTAAGCTGGATCTGAACAAAATGTGCTTCTAAGAATAGCCAGCATTATGCAGCCTTTTGCTCTTCCTAATACCTATCCTTAAATGACATCAGTGAGAACAATTGATCAGTGGAATAATTTGCCTCCAGAAGTTGTGGGTGCTCCATCAAAGAAGAGATTCGACAGCCATTTGTGCAGAATGGTATAGGGCCGTGATGGCGAACCTATGGCACGTGTGCCACAGGTGGCACGCAGAGCCATCTCTGTGGGCGTTGCCCTAGGTCAGCTCCAGCGCGTGCGCCGGCCAGCTGATTTTCAGCTGGCCCCGCCCATGCCACCCCTCTCCTCACAGGAGTCTCCATGCAGCCCGTTTTGGATGCCAGGTAAGTACAGGGCTCGCGCAGAGGTTCTGGGAGGGCGAAAAACGGGCCTCCCGGAAGTCCAGAAACGGGTCGTTTCCGGCCTCCGGAGGGTCGGGGGAGGCCGTTTTCACCCTCCTGGAGGCTCCAGGAAAGCCTCTGGAGCCTGGGGGGGGGGGCAAAAACGGGCCTACAGGACGTCCGGAAATGGGCCGTTTCCGGCCTCCGGAGGCTTCAGAGAGGCCTGCTAGGCCCAAAACGGGGCACGGGGGGTCATGTGCGCATGCGTGAGGGAAAGCACGGGTGGTCGCGTGCACATGCGCAGGGGGAGGGGCAGCATGAGGGGGTCACGCGCAGATGTGCAGGGGGCACACAGGGGGACATTGCATTATGGGTGTGGGCACGCGCGCGCGCTTTCGGCACCCGAGGAAAAAAAGGTTAGCCATCACTGGTATAGGGTCTCTTGCTCCCACTGAAGCAGTAGCTTTCTTTAGCACCTGTGTGTTCATGAAAAAAATGCTTTATTGCAAATGAGTAAAATAGCTAACAAAGTACTCAGAGGCTGAAGAGAGAACATTGCCTCTTAATGTCCCCCTGGAATTTCTAGCTTTTTATAACTGCTTTCCTTTTACAATATATTAATGAGATATCATTGATCAAATTTAATATTGTGTTCTTAATTACATTAGAAATACAGCTTTCAGATTTTTTTAATTATACAAATTATCCAAAGCATATTAAATACGCATCTTCCTTAGAAGAATGATGTTCCAGAGCCTATTGACTTGTAATCAGTGTTGCTTCCTTGTTTAGCATTCTATTTGTTTATTACGTTAAAATATCATGCAAATTTGATTTGTTCCCCATTAAATCCATGTCCTTACTACATTGGTTCTAATCAAATCAGAAATGTCAAAGCAGTAAAGTTCTAACTACGTTGCATAAAGTACAGAAAGATTTCCAGACATGTTTGTTGGAGTATAGCTGATGAATTATCTTTACCAAGATAGATCATGTCATACAATTATATCCAGAAGCTGCAAAGAGGGAGAGTCATAAGACTAAGCCGAGGTGGCGCAGTGGTTAGAGTGCAGTACTGCAGGCTACTTCAGCTGACTGCTAGCTGCAGTTCAGCGGTTCAAATCTCACCAGGCTCAAGGTTGACTCAGCCTTCCATCCTTCTGAGGTGGGTAAAATGAGGACCCAGATTGTTGGGGGCAATATGCTAACTCTGTAAACCGCTTAGAGAGGGCTGTAGAGCACTATGAAGCGGTATATAAGTCTAACTGCTATTGCTATTGCTAAGCTTCCTAAAAAGAAGTAAGCAAAGTGGATGGACTCAATTACATTAGTGATGGGTGCACTAGTGGAAGATTTGAAGGACCAGGCTGAGGGCAGATCATCCTGGAAAAAAAAACCCTGAAGAGTCAATACCGACTTGATGGCACACAATTGATCAATCAATCAGAAAAGAGAACTCAACCAGTATATCTGTCCTATTGTCAACCTGTCCTACTCAACCTACTCAACCTACTCAACCCTGTCCTACTGTCCTATTGTCTTCATCTATCTGTATTCACTTTGATTATGTTTATGTTTATACCTATACCTGCTATCTTGTACATGTTTGACAAATAAATAAATAAATAAATAAATAAAATAAAATAAAATATCTGTACATCTGCTGCCAAGAGAGAGACAGCTTTGACTTTCTTGGGTAATTGCATTTCTAGAACAAGGACAGCTGTGGGTTGCATCCTTTATTAATATCAGGATGGACAACATATAGATCTCCAGCTCATTCTCATAGCCTTTGAGACTTGTTTAAAACAGGAAACAAAGATTTCTGCAACTGGACTTTCCTTCAGAAGCTTCTTCAGCTCTGACAGGATAGTGGGGAATGGAAGAGCTGAAGAAGCTTCTTGGATAAGAAGCGAAACATCTTCAAAGAAAGAAACATCTTCAAAGTCCAGTTGCCTCCTGAAAAAGCACCTTTGGGACAACCATGACCAGATGACTATCTCTACAGACTAATAGATGGAAGGAAGCTTGTTAAAGAGAGACCCAACCTAGAACAAAGAGAAATCTCCTGACAGTGAAAACTGCTGATGAAACATCAGTGGAATAGCTTGTCTTCAAGAGTTGTGGGTGCCCAATCATTGGAGCTTTTCAAGAGTAAATTGGATGTCCATTAGTCCAGGATAGTATAAGATCTCCTGCCTTGAGCAAGGGGTTGGACTAGAGGGTGGGACCTCTGAGGTCCCTAACCCAGCCCTATGATTCTATGTTCTATGCCATTTCAATGATTTCTTCATTGTCTTCAAACAACTTTACTATTGGTACAAGAAGTCAACCTAAAGCATTGGACAAAGATAACCATTTTCCATAATACATCCATCACAGAGAACCAGAGGAACTGGGAAATGGAATTTAAGAAGTTATTAAGGATAAATGTGAAAAAAAGATAGCCAAAGAAGGAGAAACAGAATTGGATGTCAGTACAAATAGTGAAAATTGAAGAGAAGTCAAAGGCAGAAAGAACAAAAGATCTCAGGAAGGAACTCAAGAAAGAATGTCAGATAAGAACCAGTGTTACAACCTCACATATAAAGAAAGTGAAATGGAAACAGCTACAAGTCAGAAGAACATTTCTGCACTGAGTGCTTGTAGCAGATTTCACAAGTGACAGTCGCTTGTGTGCATTGTTAAAATTAGCCATTAGACAAGTTACAAAGTTAGCCTACTTGTCAAATCCAGACTGTTCTACAGCAGAATGAGGTTGCCATTTCCCATTCCACCCCTCTGTATTTGCAGCCTTATCATTTATCCTCATTTTCCTTGTCAGAATATGTGACATATATTAAATATTCCTTCCTGGACACCAACATTCATCTCAGTTCCACTCTTGAATGCATCATTACCATTTCCACATATCTCTCTAAAATCCTCCTTCCAGAATTCCTTTACTTCAGTATCTATCCAAATCATGTCATCATTTTTGCTTTTAGTTTCATTCAATCAATAAAGTAATAAACTTTATTACTGACTCAAATCAGTATCAAAGACTCATTACACTGCTCCAGTTTATACAGAGAGATCAAATTATGTAAAATTACATAAAATTAATTAAAATATGATAATGGGCAATAACAAAAGAGAAGACAGTTGATTTTTATCTTCCTACAATTCCTCCCTCACAGGCAACAGCATCATAACCAGCAAGGCTGTCTCTACTACTTGCTACAATTTTTGAATCTTTATGATCATCCAGAACACCTGAAAACATTTAAATGTGTCCTTGTAGAAGAGGGAGTACAGAAAAATGTGGGTCACTGTTTCCATAATACTTGCGAAGTCTTTCATGGAGTAGAGTGTCTATACCCTTGAGAATTACTGAATGGAAAATGCTAAAACTCACAAGAGAGAACTCTTTGAAATACTTTGGGAAATTGCCTGATATATCATGTAACCTAAGGATTACATAACCAATTTCCAGCTCCTGCTCCTCAGAAATTCCACATTGATCTTCCTGCATATTCATATTGATAAGCTTATGTGTCAATGTGTCCTCTTGCTTGATCATAGCTGATTCTCATCAGTATCTGGGTAGAAACATACACTATGTTATTTTTCATTCTCCTTTCAGTTTCCATGGATTTTGCAAAGGATTTATTAAATTAATAATTTAATAACCAGACCTTCTTTGGTTAAATTCAACTTTAACCAAAAATTTAATAACTTCAACCAGGCCCTAAATTCAACTTTTAGTGCAGTGCACTGCAATCAGAACACAACTTGATTTGTGAACCACATTCACTGGAAAATGGATCTGAATTACAAACATATAATTATAAACATCATTCATTCATGAGTTATCCTAGCAGTTGAACTACAAAAATGGTCATTGTATAGAAGAATAAGATAATAGTTGTAATACTTATTTCAGTTTTCTGGATATAAAAGTGTGCTTTCTGATTACTAAATGAGTAGGAAATAGTCTTTTGATAGTAATAACAGAATAACAGAGTTGGAAAGGACCATGGAGGCCATCTAGCCCAACCTCCTGCTGAAGCACGAGACTGTATACCATTTCAGACAAGTGGCTATCCAGTTTCTTAAAAGCTTCCACCCACAACTTCTGAACTTCCACTAGTTAATTGTTCTCACTGTTAGGAAAAAGTGATTATCCATTAGGACTCCAAGATCCCTCTCACAGTTATTGCTTTAGAGCCAGGTTTCACTTAATCTGTACCTGTACAGTTGATTTTTCTAGCCAAAGTGTAAAATCTTACTTTTCTCTACACTGAATTTCATTTTGTTGGATAGGTCCCAGTGTTCAAGTCTGTCAAGATCCATCTGGATCTTGAGCATATCATCTGGGGTGTTGGCTATTCCTGCCAACTTAGTGTCATCTGCAAATTTGATGAGTTCTCCTATTCCTTTATCTAAATCATTTATGAGGACATTGAAGAGTACTAGGTCTAAGATGGAACCTTGAGGTATTCCACTGCTTACTTCCCTCCAGGACTACAAGTTGAATGTGGTTTGTCAGCCAGCTAAAAAGACATCTAGTGGTGGGTACTGTCTATGCCACAGTTTTCTAACTTACCAAAAAGTAGGTTGTGGTCTACTTTGTTAAATGCCTTACTAAAATCCAAGTATACCATGTCCACAGCATTTTGCTGGTCCACTAATTTAACTGCAGCTGCTTCTACCTGAAGACAAATGAAGTCTGGCACCCATTAACTTAATATAATATAATATAATAACAGAGTTGAAAGGGACCTTGGAGGTCTAGTCCAACCCCCTGCTTAGGCAGGAAACCCTACACCACTTCAGACAAATGGTTATCCAAATCTTCTTAAAAACTTCCAGTGTTGGAGCATTCACAACTTCTGGAGGCAAGTTGTTCCACTGATTAATTGCTCTAACTGTCAGGAAATTTCTCCTTAGTTCTAAGTTGCTTCTCTCCTTGATTAGTTTCCACCCATTGCTTCTTGTCCTACCCTCAGGTGCTTTGGAGAATAGCTTCACTCCCTCTTCTGTGTGGCAGCCCCTGAGATATGGGAACACTGCTATCATGTCTCCCCTAGTCCTTCTTTTCATTAAACTAGACATAGGCATTATAAAGTGGTATTAACACTTCACTTGATCTTGATTCTATCCCTCTGTTTATGCAGCCTAGAACTGTGTTGGCTTTTTTGGCAGCTGCTGCACACTGCTGGCTCATATTTAAATGGTTGTCCACTAGGACTCCAAGATCCCTCTCACAGTTACTACTATTGAGCAAGGTACCACATATGCTGTACCTGTGCATTTTGTTTTTCTTGCCTAAATGTAGAATCTTACTTTTATCCCTTTATCCTAATGGTGCTAGTGACAGGATTACTGCATCAATGTGCCTATCTTCTGTATTTAGTACAAGAAATTATATTTTAGTTAAATGGTTGACCATTGAATTAATGTAAACCTTAAATAATGGTTGACCATTAATGCAGTCTCATTTAAGTTCTTATTTAATAGTGATCAACTTAAGAGGCCTGGCTGTCCAGCCCAAAAACCAAGAAAGACATTGTGATTCTTCCCAGATGAATTCTTTATTATTCTATGCCAAGGGTGTCAAACTTGATTTCATTGAGGGCCACATCAGGGTTGTGTTTGACCTCAGGGGGCTGGGGTGGGCGTGGCCAGGGTGGGTGTAGCCAGCTCAATGTCACTCGTGTCGGGGCAGCTGTGGTGGCCTGAGCGCTCTGCCAGCAAAAATGGGCTCCCGAGCTCCATTTTCAGCTGCAACGGCCTCCTGCAACCCTCTGCCAGTGAAAATGGAGCTGGGGAGGGCCACACATGGCCCTCCCGAGCTCCATTTTTGCTGGCACTGTGGGCCAGTCCATTGTTGTTTCTAGGGCAGCCCCGCAGGTCAGATCTAAGCACCCCATGGGCCTGATCTGGGCCCCGGGCCTTGAGTTTGACACCCCTGTTCTATGCTTACAGACAAAATCTTATCAAACTGAAGCATTCTTCTATCTGCATCTACCATAGCTTCTGAGAACTATCAATATTAACTATTAGTCTTCACACTCCTTCTCTCATCCAAAACATATGGCCTGAGCTGCCTCTTATTCTCTGGAATGTACCCTCTCCCTTCTGGGAATCCAGCCAAAACATTCCATCACAGAGGCTTACCACATTATACTACCACTTACCTTAAAATAGGAGTTCTCATACATCTTACAGATTAATCAGACAACGATTACTTTTGTGCCTCTAAACTGTTACCACAATTTCATTATAGAGACATGATCAAATGTCTGCTTCTAATCAATAACTGCAGCATACATGGCAGGCCTTGATTTTGGTATATATTTCTCCATCAGAGACTCTGCAAAATCCTTCGGTGTCATACTTCTGCCAGCTGTAAAACTCAACCTGTGCGAAGGCATGAATATTTTCTAACTCCATCCAAGCTAAACATTTTCTAATATAAGTACCTAGCAACTATTGAACTAAGCTTGTTAATAGACTAATTGGTCAATGATTCAGGAGGATCTTTCCTTCCTTTGTTCAAGATCAGAACAATTATTGCTGAATCCCTTTAGGGGATCTGACAGTATTATCTAAGTATGTAAATAATGCAGTCAAAATTACCACTCTATTCCTTTTAATCAAGTCTGAGAAGATCAAATCCACTCCAGGTGTCTGTTCAGTTTTGTGCTGACTGATCAGTTTGCAAATTCTGATGCTGATGAAACGAAATGAGATCTATCACACCATCATTTTTGTCAGAAACGGATGGAAAACATTACTAAACAAGCATATGCATTTCCAATGTCAAAAAATAAAACTATACTTAAAAGTCATTGAATACCATCTGCAAAATAATATAGGGACTAATGGCATATAAGACAATTCAATAATCATATTTATTTGTTATAGTTCTTAGCTGGCAGAGACATCTTAGATTAAATACATTTGAAGAATTCAACACCCAATGACTGAGTTTAATTCTAGGACAATAGGAGGGCGGGTGGGTGAAGCAAGATTATAAGAAATATAAGAGAAATACTGCTGAGGTTGTATTTGGGAAAAGAATACAAAAAGCAGGAGGTTACTAAAGATATTAAAGAAAAAAATACAGTGAAAGAAGGGAAAGAGTTACCTGTCCTTGGTAATTTCCACATTGGTGACATATTATCTTCATAGCATCATCCTGACATTGTTGAATTGATATAAAACCTCTCTGCATTACTGGTTTTTTTTTTTAACCATGACAATAGTTGGATGATTTTAGAAGATACAATACTGAAAATTGCTAGTGCAGAAATTATCTTTCTTTGCTGGCTTGGGTGTGATAGAATCAAAGCATCGTAGAATAACAGTTGGAAGGGACCTTGGAGATCTTCTACTCCAGCAGGAGACCCTATATCAGTGATGGTGAACCTTTTCGGCACTGAGTGCCTACAGCGTGCGCCGCAGCCCCGGAAACCCAAAGACCAGCTGGCCAGTGCGCATGCATGCGCCACCTGGTCTTCAGGTTTCCGGCGTGGGCATGCGCGCCAGCCAGCTGGTCTTCGCGTGTGCCAGAGCGCTGGAAATCTGAAGATCAGCTGGCCAGCGCGCATGCACATGCCAGAAACCAGAAGAGCAGCTGGCGATGGCGCGCATGCCCACAGAGTGGGCTCTGCATGCCGCCTCTGGCACGTGTGCCATAGGTTTGCCATCACGGCCCTATATCATCCCAGACAAATGGCTGTCCAATCTCTTCTTGAAAATCTCCAGTGATGAAACACCCACAATTCCTGGAGGCAAGCCATTCATTGATTAATTCCTGGTAAAGGTGTAAGGACAGCACTAGTCAGTTTTGGATATTTTGGCCAATATGTTACAATGATAGCCCTGTTCCACCTCAGTCAGGCTCATACTATTCTTTGCAAAATAGAATTACTAATTAGACATTGAAATACTGCCTGGTGAGCTGAATTGTTTATGGCTGAAAATGATACAGAGGGGATTTGCAAAGACATAGTGGAGATTTGCAGAATTGTAGATACCTTCACTAGAAAAAAACATAAAAGAGAACTATGAAAAAAGCCTATTCTTTGTAAGAAGCATCTCACTGAAACCTATAGAAAGACTAAAACTTTTTGCCTTGATATTTGCAGGAATGGGGTAATTTACTAAATTGAAATGGGCATTCTGGAGCAGAGGAAAAAATGGTAGTAAGGGTGGGGGGGGGGAGAGATTTTCTCCTGTTCACAGCATTAATGGGAGAAAGCCATAGCTGGTGTTGTGACAAAATAAGTGTTGGGAGAAATTCTAGAACCATTCTTATAGCCCAGGAAACACAGCACAATCATTCAGCTAATTTATCAGTTGACAAGCATAAATAATATCTCATCCTCCTTAGGAATGTATGGGATAATATAAATGTATAGCTTACTTCCTTTCCTCTTCTTTCTCCTACTGCATGACTTTTTCCTTTTCCTGTAAAATCAGAGCATGCATGCAGCTTCTATCGCTTTGAGGACCATGGTGGCTTTGCATATTGAAAGACCCATTCTAAAATAGAGTAAGGCTAAGATAGATTTGGGGGCAGATCAGGAATTTTAATTGCAAAATTGGTATCCTGGGCTTGTACTTGTCTTTGACTATAATCAAGATTTTCAACAATATCCATTTTGCCCCTTAACTCCCATCCAAAGTTCAAAAAAAATGTGCAGTGGGACCAATATTTTTAATTCTACCCACCTGTGGAAGGGGAATCAGTGGAAAGAATCTTAGTGGATTCTATGTGGTCTTTAGGAGATTTCTTTTCTATGTAAAATAGAACAAAACAATCCTCCTGTTTTAATTCCAAGCAAAGCACAGCTGATGCTGTAGCCAAGTATTAACTGGAATCTGAGACTTCACTTATCGAAAAGACCATTGTTGTTACCTGGGGAGAAGTAGAATGGAGAGAGAATGTCATTACCTGAATGAACTCTCCCAGTTGAAAGAGTGAGCAAAGATTGATAGGGCCCACTTGTCTTCTTTGTTCAAAATAGTTGTCTGTGAACTTACTGTACTTATAAAATGTTGCCCTAAGGCAATGCTGTGGGGATTTATAATAATGAGCTTGTTCTTTCTTACCTAGGTAAGATTTTTATCATCCCGTTCTCTTAATAGTTGCTGCTTTCCATCAGGGGATCCAAGCAGGCCCACCCACTTTTGAAGACAGAAGGCAGTTATGCATTTTAACTCCTTCATTAAGGTGCACAGGTGGGGAAAGGTGCACACACAGGAGGTTCCACTTGGACAATTAATTTGATTTACTGTTCTATTAATTCAGTATTTAATGGGTTGCTTCACACTAATTGATCTTGTTTTCAGCAAGACTCATACCATTTTCCTTTGTAATTAATAGCAATCGCTCTAACGGTTTTATAAATCTTTCCATCCTTTAAGTGACTTTCAGAGTTTGACGGATCACCTCAGCTTCCCAGCACTGCCCTGGAAGTGGGACAAGATTGTTTACTGGGAAAGCATATTCAGTCTTGAACATCTAAAAACAGTGACCTCACCATTGAGTGTTAGAATTATCCTTTTTTTTTCTTAATACAAAGCCTATCACATACTTAACTTCTTCATCCCTCCATAAAGCTTCATGATCCAGATGAATGGGATTCCTAAAATAGCACTAGCAATAGCACTTAGACTTATATACCGCTTTACAGTGCTTTACAGCACTCTCTAAGCGGTTCACAGAGTCAGCATATTGCCCCCAACAATCTGGGTCCTCATTTTACCCACCTCAGAAGGATGGAAGGCTGAGTCAACCTTGAGCCGGTGAGATTTGAACCGCTGAACTGCTAAACAGTCAGCTGAAGTAGCCTGCAGTACTGCACTCTAACCACTGCGCCACCTCGGCTCTTCTAAAACATATTGGGACAGTTGGTCAAAGTGATAGCTTTAGATTGTTTCCTTCTTGCTATCATCAAAAACGTCATCAAAAAAAGCACAACAAAGAATGTTCTTTCTGCATCAACTCAGAAAGCTCAAACTGCCCAAGGAGCTGCTGATTCAGTTCTACAGAGGAATTATTGAGTCTGTCATCTGCACCTCCATAACTGTCTGGTTTGGCTCTGCAACCAAACAAGACAGACACAGACTTCAATGGATAATTACAACTGCACAAAAAACAATTGCTATCAACCTGCCTTCCATTGAGGACCTGTATACTGAATGAGTCAAAAAGAGGGCTGTGAAAATATCTACAGACCCCCTCACATCCTGGACATAAAGAAGTTTCAACTTCTACCCTCAAAATGACGCTATAGAGCACTGCACACCAGAACAACTAGACACAAGGATAAGCTTTTCCCCAAATGCCATCACTCTGCTAAACAACTAATTCCCACAACACTGTCAAACTATTTACTAAGACTGTATTTACTATTCTTCTTCTCATCCTTCCTATTACCTATCTCCTTCTACTTATGACTATAACCTTGTTGCTTGTATCTTTACAGTTTATATTGTTTTATTTAGTTTCCTAGTATGATTTTGATTGCTTATTTAGTATCCTATGACTATCAGTAAGTGTTGTATCTTACGATTCTTGATGAATGTATTTTTATGTACACTGAGAACTTATGCACCGAATTCCTTGTGTGTCCAATCACATTTGGCCAATAAAGAATTCTAATTCTAATTCTGAAGTTTATTATCTTGCCTCCCTCTCCCCAATCCAATCAAATTATCAATTTCCTATAACAAGTCTTCACTTTCTTTGGATCTACCTTGTTAGAATGGTGAAATTCCAGGTATTATGTAATATAGCACTTAGCACTTAGACTTATATACCGCTTCATAGTGCTTTACAGCCCTCTCTAAGCGGTTTACAGAGTTAGCATATTGCCCCCAACAATCTGGGTCCTCATTTTACCCACCTCGGAAGGATGGAAGGCTGAGTCAACCTTGAGCCGGTGAGATTTGAACTGCTGAACTGCAGCTAGCAGTCAGCTGAAGTAGCTTGCAGTGCTGCACTCTAACCACTGCGCCACCTCGGCTCCATAATATGTCTTCTGTTGTTACTTTCAAGCTTCCAAATGAGATAAGAAACTTCAGATCTTGGAAATTTGGACTACATATTCCAAATTCTTTGCCATTGGCTCTGTGGGATGGCACTAACAGGAGTTCATCTAAAGATCTAGAAGAGATCAATATCTCTATCCCTTGTTTAAACATTTGTTGTATTTGCAGTAGGTAATACCATTTACGGGGGAAATAATAAGAAGGCAGAAAAAAAAGCACAAAATAAGGTGTGTTTTTTAACACTAAGAAGCTGGAGGTGGTGCAAAAGTGACAATAAAATTGCAAAACTCCTTCTGAGATAATAAACATAAAATATCTTGCATGTTTACATTTCTGAATTTCACTCAGATGTAATGGTGAGTCTGCACTGATTGCAATCTGAAAGCATCCACTTGAATAGGTGATCTGCAGCTTTTATCCCAATGAAAATCATAAAAGTAGTTTGGTGTTTTTTTTTTCTGCTTCAAGTATTGCATCATGGTGAATTCATGGACCAGTTTACTGGGAAATAAAGTCCACTGAGTGCTGGACAATGATTCATAGTATCCTAGAGCATAATTTAGCCATGGCTATGCTGATATATCAGAAATGAAGACAG
This sequence comes from Thermophis baileyi, assembly GCA_003457575.1. Lineage (NCBI taxonomy): Eukaryota > Metazoa > Chordata > Lepidosauria > Squamata > Dipsadidae > Thermophis > Thermophis baileyi. Next base: position 171,826 of record QLTV01003977.1, read on the forward strand.
GCTTTATATCACCATAGTGATGACTAGATGACACTATAAGATGCTATAAACCACTAGCACAAAAATGGCCCTGGTGGGGCTTTGATTTAAGTCTATGCCTCACTGCTGTTTTAATGCTACAGTTCCGTGTCCATTTATATGGAACTAAACTCACTGAGATTTATTTCCAAGTAAACACATATAAGTTTGTGCTGTTAGCATTTAACAACATTGAGGAAGTTTCTTGAAAACTGCAATAACCCAGAGAAATAAAGGCTTGTGCTGTTATATGATTCATTTATAAAAGGGTGTCAAAAGTTTATAATTTTGGTTCTCTCATCAAAGATATAAACATTTATCCTACATAAAACACAGTTGAAGTACTATGCTAGTATTCTATTTAGACGTTAGCCAAATATGGGGAAATTTATTGTCACTGGATTTGGCTAAACCACTCTGAGCATTTCTGGAATTGTATGCCATATAAATTGCAGAAATATATTGATTAAAATTGGCAATATGCAACTTCATAAAAGTTGCATACTGATCAAAGTTTTGAAAAACTATAATGTCTAAGAAGATGAGCTAAGCATTGGAAAACAAAGGGCAATGAAGAAGGATTTCTCAGACTGCAATTTTGGTGTGCTAATATTTTAGAACAACATTTGACATTTTAAGTCAACAACAAATGTAAAGGCAGCCTATAGTTAATTACGTGCATAGTTCTCCACATAACAAAGCAGGAACTGCAATTCCTTATATCTGCCCTTTTAAAACCTTGGAATGATATTTTCTTGCAACTAATTTCTCATTTCCATTTCCTCACTTCCTGTCTTAAATCAGCTTAGTCTTTTCTGAAAGAGCAGATGTTATTAATTATGCAGTTGTAAATTTTCGACAGAATCTTTACAATGTGCTACCAGATTCCGTTAAAAAAACGCAGTGTTTGGGAAGGTGTAATTTCACTGCATTTTTAGTAGGCAAGCTAGTTAAAAGATTCAAGGAATGCAAGACTGACGGCTTTTCAGGAGAGTTTAATCCTGTTTTTTTAGTCAGCATTGCCTGCTGCAAATCCTTTCTAACTGTTTTACACCTCCAATATTATACAAACAAAAGGGTATGCAAAAGAGCTTAGTTGTGTCTTTCTTTTAGAAATTAGTTGGTCAAGTTTATAACCTGTATATAAGTGTACAAAATAATAACTTCTACTTCTGCATGCCTACATTGTAAATCTATTATAGGACTTCATTTTTTCTTCTCTCTCTCTCTCTCTCTTTCTTAACATGAAAACACATCTTAGAAATGCCTACCTTTCTGAAGATTTTACTAAGTAAAAATAAGAAAATAATGTTTTTGTCTTTAATTTCTTTACCTTCCTGGTAACTGTAAAAGGCAAAATAAAAATTGGCATTTTAGTTCCCTAAATGCCAAAAATAGTTTAGGTGGAAAAAAATGAAAGATGCAGGGCTATAATATAAAATGTTGCACATACCCTTACTTTCACTTAGTTTTGACAACAACTACAAAAGTTTAGGAACATTTTCCTTTGATTTGACTCCATTTGTTGTCAGCAGAACCAAATCTGATAGAAAGGGGGAAAGAGGAGAGGAGAGGAGAGGAGAGGAGAGGAGAGGAGAGGAGAGGAGAGGGAGAGGGAGAGGGAGAGGGAGAGGGGGAGGGAGAGAGAGAGAGAGAGAGAGAGAGAGAGAGAGAGAGAGAGAGAGAGAGAATATCACATTTCTACACTGCCCATTTCCCTCCCTAGTCTCTGTAGGGTCACCAATTGAATGGGAATACCAGTATGACCGATCTAGAAAGAATTTCTCTATTCTCTGCAGGTCCAATGATTTACACAAATCTTGATTACTATCATATGTTTGACAAGTTGGCTGAAGTTCAAGACAGTAGAGGCTAAATATTTCTTATTCAATCGGACTATAAGTTAATAAGTGGTGTTATTTAATTCTTATTTTTTAATTTGATGAAACATTACTTGAGATATGTATTTAACACTAGTTGGAGAAGGCAAAACATAAATTACATAAATAAATTAATAAAATGTAGGATAACAGAGGACATAAGATTAAATGAGATGGGTGTGAATCTCATTCGGAGTTTAGTGTAAATTTGCAGGGAGAAATGATGTGTGATGACACTTATTATGCCGCTTATATATTAAGGTCAGATCTCATAATGCAAGTCCATCCTGTGACACTTGTGTGTCATACTTGTCATTGCACAAGTATCATTATTCTGCCATTATGATTGCAGATCTGCTCATGGACATCTCCTTTGTCCATCATCAGATTCCCTGACTTGACATCCTTTTTGACTGATGTATCTCCTGCCAAACATTTAGCAGTTATGCAAAACTTCTGTCCCCATGACGGCCATGTCATTTAGGGGCTCATAAAGACAGACTTTGTCATTAGTGACTTGTGTTCTTCTTTATCCAGAACTTCCTGATACGGAGAAACAAATGAAGAATTACCTTTTTTACTGTCCACTTTCTAAAAGCTTTATTCTCTCACACATACAGTACACCTATTTATACCAGTATAAATGTAAAGGATTCCCTGTCCAGTTGTGTCCGACTCTAGGGCACCGTGCTCATTTCTGTTTCTTGACCAAGGAATCATCCAAAGATATTTTCAGCATTGTCCGAAGACATTTTCCATGGTTATATGGCCAGCATGGCTATATGCCAAAGGTGCACAGAATACCATTTCCCATCAAAATGGTACCTATTAATATACTTGCATTTGCATGCTTTCAAACTGCTAGGTGGGCAGGAGCTGGGACAGGAATGGGAGCTCACCTTGTGTGGTGTTCAGGTTTCAAACTCAAGGTCAATTTCTTAAACTGCTAATCCATCACACCCCCTTAAACACACACACACACACACACACACACACACACACACACACACACACACACACATACAGTATATATCAGCGGTTCTCAACCTGTGGGTCGCGACCCCTTTGGGGGTCGAACGACCCTTTCACAGGGGTCGCCGCGCGTGCTAGCCCGCCATCTTGGTGCCACGGTGCCACGGGCCGTGCCTGCGGGTCACCGGACAGCCGGTAGCCACAGAAGTGGGAGACTTCGCCCACCCGCCCGGACGCCGCCATTTGGGTTCTTTTACCCTCTGCGCATGCGCAGAACGCTTTGCGCATGCGCAGAGGGTAAAAGAACCCAAATAGAGAGAGAGAGAGAGAGAGAGAGAGAGAGAGATACTGTATTTTTCGGAGTATAAGACGCACCTTAGTTTTTGGGGAGGAAAATAAGAAAAAAAATTCTGCCTCTGCCTACCAGCATCCATTGGTATTCATCTGGCTAGTGTCCCCTCAGTGTGTGAGAGAGTTGAAGGCTGTTTGGAAACTGAAACAGTATTTGCTGTGTGAGCAAGAAGGAAGGAGACAGCAAGGAGCCTGGGCGTGGCTTATCTCAACTGTTCTGTACTAAAGCTGCATGCTGTGCTGATCTCTGAAATTGAAACTGAAACTCCTCTCCTCTGTTTGTGTTTTGCTTGTATTTACTATGTTGGAAAACCTGTTTTGGTATTGTATATTTACTTCATATTATATATAAAGAGAAGTTATTGAATCCTGCTGAATCAGTTACTTGTGTGTGCTTTCTGGATGTGATTGCTGCTGCAAACTCTGACACGTCCTTGCAGCAAATAGCGAACAGCCAGGTCAGCTTCAGCACATTATTACAGCATGAGCAGCTGATTGGTGGATGGATCTGCCTCCCGGAATACCCCCAATCAGCTGTTCCAGGCTGCAGGGATTGTCACAAACCATCGCCTCCTCCGTGCCTCACGTTTTTGGCTACATTCAGTGTATAAGACGCACCCAAATTTTCACCCTCTTTTAGGGGGGGGGAAGTGTGTCTTATACTCCGGAAAATATGGTATATATAGATATATAGAAATATAGAAATCAAAGTCTAGCTGTCAAGACAAAGTTTGAGTACCAAACCATGTCTTGACAGCTAGGCCAAGCAAGGCAAAATACCCATCATCTACTGTGCCTAGACCTGCGTAATGTATGTGAAATACTCTAGTTCCCATTTATTTACATAGCTTCTATCAAAACATGATTCGTTTCAAGCCTTGTCACATTTCTTGGCACTTTTCCATTGGAGTGCCATCACCTCATCTACCTCATATAGATGAGAACTACTGCATGTTGTGAGAATAATTTCTTCTTGTGTCTTCTTAGAAATCTTCATTCTGCATTCCCCACCCCACCCCCATGAGCTGCATTTATCAAAATCTGCCAGACTAAACCCTTCTGCCTCTATGGACTGTTTTGAGTCACACCAATACATGGATGGATAGTTCTGCCAGTGGGCCTGGGGAGCCCAGAATGGGATGGAGCCCATTAAACAGCTTGTATGAATGTGTATTGTTGCTGGAATAGGGGGTGCGGGGTTATTATTATTATTATTATTTTGATATGGTGTTTTTATATCCATGTAAGCCGCCTTGAGTCACCATGTGTGAGTAGGCAGCAATATAAATTTTCTAAATAAATAAATAAATACAAATATTGTATTACCAGCTAAAAAGCTACAGATTTATGTATGCAATGATTATATTCTACCAATGACAGCCAAAATTTTCACAAAGAAGTTCTGGGTAAATTCTTCTCAGAAAGTTTCTACTGATTGATGCATCCAGTTTCTGAAGTAAATACTTAGTAAACAGCAATTAAAATGAAACCTTGAGATGTAATATTAACAAAATCAAAGCATGAGATTACCAGGGACCTTGTCTTTCGCAGTTAACTAGATTCCAGCACCTCATATTTTTATAACCTACTAATACATAAAAAATTCAGCAAACCTGTAATTTTCATGTAGATATTTGTTGTTGTTTTAATCCTTTGCTTGGTCTGTTTCTTTAGTATTTGAGTACTTCTCTAATTTACACTTTCATACTTTTTTTTTTTTACCTTGAAAGCTAAATAGAATAGAGGTGGAGTGTCCCCAAAATTGACACGCTGTAGTCTCAAAACTCTTTCCACAAAAACATTAGTCTCCTCACACTTCAGTGAATTTTACAGCCCTTATTAAGAGAACCAAGAATTCAGTCTATTTGATTTATAATTGGAAATCATAAACTATAACATTCACCTGCTGTTCTCATACACAAGAAGAATGACACAATGCGGTTTCATCACTTACCATTGTAAATAGTAGGAGTCTACAGCCCATCTTGTTCTCTCATAAATCCAACCAAGTTGATGCAGTAAAAAGAACACCAAAAAGTTCAAAGCAGGCAAAAACAGAACACGACATTTGTACAAGGTTATGGATTGGTAACCTATTTTGAAGCAGGAAAAAAAAAGCAGTAAACATGAATACCTTTCTATGAATACCTCCATGGAAGACAGTCATATTCATTTCTACTTAGAACGATAGGATAATGGAAAGGAATTCTAGTCCAACCCCCTGCTCAAGCAGGAGAGCCTATATTATTTCAGACAAGTGGCTGTCCAATCTCTTCTTAAAAGCCACCAGCGATGGGGCACCCACAACTTTTGAAGGCAAGGCATTCCACTGGTTAATTTCTCCTTAGTTCTAGGTTGCTTCTCTCCTTGATCAGTTTCCATCCATTGTTTGCTGTCTTGCCATCTGGTGATTTGGAAAATGGGATGACCTGCTTATCTTTGTTGTGGCCCTCAAATATTGGAACACTGTTATGATGTCCTTCTTTTCAATAGACTAGACATATCCCAATTCATATGTTTTAGCCTTCAGCCACCTTGTTGGTTTTCTCTGTACTCTTTCTAGTGCCTGAACAGCTTTTTTAATATTGTGGTGACCAAAATTGGATGCAATATTCCAAGTGTGGTCTTACTAAGGCTTTGTAAAGTGGTACTAATACTTTACGTGATCTTGAGTCTATCCCTCTATTATTGCAGCCTAGGATTGCATTGGCTTTTTTGACTGCTGCTGCACATTGTTGGCTCGTATTTAAATGATTGTCCAGTAGAACTCGACGATCCCTCTCACAGTTACTGTTATTGAGCCAGGTTCCACCCAGTCTGTACCTGTACAAATGGTTTTTCTTGCCTACTTACTTTTATTCACACTGAATCCATCTGGATCTTGAGCTGATCATCTGCGGTGTTGGCTATTCCTGCCAGCTTTGTGTCATCTGCAAATTTGATGAGTTCTCCTTCTATTCCCTCATCTAAATCATTCATGCACATATTGAAGAGTAATGGGCCTAAAACAGAATCCCAAGGTACCCCACTGTCCACCTCTCTCCATGTGGATTTAGTTCCATTAAGGACTACATCAGGGGTGGGTTCCAACTTACCTCGCTGCCGGTTCGCTCCCTCCCACGCCGCGTGGGTGCGCCTCATGGGCGCGGGCATGCTTTGCGTGCGCGCGCAAAAAATCTGGAAAAAAAAACAAAGCCAAAAAAAAGATGGCGACTGCATGCACAGTGCGGGAAGACGGCTTCTGCGCATGCTCATAAGGAAAAAAATAATTTTAAAAATTCAAAAAAAATTCAAAAAAAAGATGGCGGCCCCTACGGACAGGCACCGACTGATCCGGTTCGGTGATATCATCGTGATGTCACCAGCGGGCCGCTACCAGTTCGGGAGAACCGGTCCGAACCGGGAGGAACCCACCCCTGGACTACATGTTGGGTACAGTTTGTCAGCCAGTTACAAATCCATCTGGTGGTGGTGCTGTCTATCCACATTTTTCTAGCTTTCCGAGAAGTAGGTTGTTGTCTACTTTGTCAAATTCCTTGATGAAAGTATATTATGTTCACAGCATTTCACTGATCCACTAATTTAATCAAAGAATGAAATAAGATTTGTTTGGCATGATCTGTCCTTGAGGAAGCCATGTTGGCTTTTGATTATAAGTTTGTTTACTTTTAGGTGCTCACAGATTTGTTGCTTGATTATCTTTTCCAAGATCTTCCCAGATATTGATGTCAGGCTGATTGATTGATTGATTGATTGATTTCTTAGAGGAGGAGGAGGAGAAGGAGAAGAAGAAGGAGGAGGAGGAGGAGAAGGAGAAGAAGAAAAAGAAGGAGAAGAAGAAGGAGGAGGAGGAAGAAGAAGAAGAAGAAGAAGGAGAAGAAGAAGAAGGAGGAAGAGGAGGAGGAGGAGGAGGAGAAGAAGAAGAAGAAGAAGAAGAAGAAGAAGAAGAAGAAGAAGAAGAAGAAGAAGAAGAAGAAGAAGAAGAAGAAGAAGAAGAAGAAGAAGAAGAAGAAGAAGAAGAAGAAGAAGAAGAAGAAGAAGAAGAAGAAGAAGAAGAAGAAGAAGAAAACATAAACAACTTAGTTATCAAGCTGGCTTAAGGCTGTGAAAGTATGAAAGTGGTAAGATAGGCTTATCAGTGCCTGCTTAATGTAAAACTCCAGTACATTTTATCTGTGATACCTACTCTCCTTTCCATCACAATGATATGAAAATAGGAAAACCTGTACCTGCCAGAATTTTCTTTCATGGAACTCTGAATAATATTCACAGGTAAAACTGGGACTCTAAGCCTGCAAGATGTCAACCTTCAAAGCAATCTTGCATGACCATTTCTTTAAATCTGGCAGCAAATAGTTACTTCATGTCTCCTTTCTTGATATGAAGAAATTATTGATGCTAGAACCTCTGTAAACAACAGGAAAGGAAATCAGCAGCCTTTAGGAACTTGCTGGAGTATAACAAAAAGAATTCCTAGCTAACATAAAAGAGTACTGAGAACTCACATTCAGCTCAGGGGTGGGTTCTGGATCCTTTTGCTGCCGGTTTGCTCAGGGCCGCGCCGTGCGCGCGCGTGCGCGCCCGCAGCAATCAAAAAATCGCTTCTGCGCATGGGCAGAAGCAAAATCCAAGATGGCGGCGCCCACGGAGACACCGACAGAACCGGCTCCGTGATGTCATCGCCGAGTTACTAACGGTTCTAAAGAACCGGATAGAACCGGTAAGAACCCACCTCTGATTCAGCTCTATCTAGAAGGAGGATTTAAGTTCCATAGGTTGTGTATATAGTTCTCCATTTGGATATTGGCAAGCTATCATTGTCACTTCAGTGTCACCTAGAACATTGTGAGAAAGTGAAGACAAAGAAAACATCAGCGTAAGTTCCCAGCAATTTCAGATCCACCTCCTCCTCCTCCTCCTCCATCAGGCCTGCTGTGTCCTGCAATCATGTGCCATTATTATTATCTTCTTCAGAAACACTCAAATGAGGACCCAATTGTCACACAATATTGCATAGGCACCATGGTAATCAGAACAGTCGTCATGGTGATGATACAACACTACCTGTTGACAGTTGCACTTAGTTATTGTGGAAGATAATATCAAAGATAGGAAATAATTTGGGAAAGCTCTGATGCAAAATTGTGGCCCATGCCAGAAGCCGCTGCAAATAGAAGTTAATCTCTCGTTTCCTCTGGAGACTGACCCTAAATTGCTGAAAATCTCTCTGATTTTATTTTTTTGTCATTCCTTGAGAAGTGGAGCTAACACTGAATTAGAGAATTATTTGACCCAGAATTACTTTTTACAAACATAGACACATTATATGTATTTCAATGCTACCTTGGTATCCATACACTCATCCTTTCTGCCCTCTGTCAAAATTGGCTCTTACAATACAGAAGAAATGCTACTGGTAGGCTATCCAGAGGTGGGTTCCTACCGGTTCTAACCGGTTCTTTAGAACCGTTAGTAAACCGGTGATGACATCACGGAACCAGTTCTTTTGGTGCATTCTGTGGGTGCCGCCATCTTGGATTTTGCTTCTGGGCATGCGCAGAAGCTATTTTTTGATTGCTGCGGGGGCACACGTGCACGCACGGCACGACCCTGAGCAAACCGGCAGCAAATGGATCTAGAACCCACCCCTGAGGCTGTCTTGTACTTGCCAATATTCTAGTTGGTTATGGGCTCTTAAACAGTCTTTCTTACCCATATATGGACAAATATATACTGCAATTGAGTGCAATTTTAAAGAAAGATGAGGTGGAGGGAGGTCAGTAAAAAATTAAAAAGGAGTACCAAGATAGTTCCTAGTAGACATGATGGATCCATAGAAACTTTAATAGTAGAATCCATATTCTACTGCTCAATATTCTGCCCAGCATCACTTGGGAAACAAATATGTCTTCTGGTCCTACTAAGGAGCATTTCATTGTCATCCAGACCTTCATAGGTATTTGGTTTCACCCTTCTCATTGGCACCAGTAACTAAAGGTTCTAGGATTCAAAGAAAATTGGCTGACATCATAAATGCCAAGTACATCCTAAGAGAGTTAGGGCCAAAAGTTATTATATTTGCAACAAATACCAAAGAAAGTTTCTTTCAATATAGCAATAGCACTTAGACTTATATACCACTTTACAGTGCTTTACAGCCCTCTCTAAGCGGTTTACAGAGTCAGCATATTGCCCCCCAACAATCTGGGTCCTCATTTTACCCACCTCGGAAGGATGGAAGGATGAGTCAACCTTGAGCCTGGTGAGATTTGAACTGCCAAATTGCAGGCAGCCGGCAGGCAGCAGAAGTAGCCTGCAGTACTGCACTCTAACCACTGCGCCACCATGGCTCATATGTAAGAAACAAGAAAAAAAATCAAGGAAATGATGGGTCCACTAATGGGAGAAGATGGCAAGAACATGATGGGCAATAGGAAGAAAGAAGAACTGCTTAATTCCTTCTTTGCATCTGTCTTCACGCAAAAGGGAAAAAAATAGTCCAACCTATCAAAAACAGCACTGTGGGAGATAGAACAGGAATGCAGGTCAAAATAGCTAAGAAATTGGTAAGAAAACAACTATCCACTCTAGAGGAATTCAAATCGCCAGGATCAGATGTCAGAAGATTACAAAAGATGATCACATGATCCCTGGACACTGCAACTGTCATAAATATAAACCGGTTGCCCAGCATCCGAATTTTGATCACATGACCATGGGGATACCGCAGTGTGCACAGTGTGAAAAATGCTCATAAGTCACTTTTTTCAATGCCGTTGTAACTTTGAACAGTCACTAAACAAACTGTTGTAAGTTGAGGACTACCTATACATCTCTTCAGCTTGTCAGGAACCCTAGGAATGACAGTAAATGGCCTGTTAATAACTTCCCAGGCCTTCACATTGATGCCATGGCTTAGCACACATAAGGATGTCTGGTCATTTTTATATATTTTTTTCAGAATTCAAAGGGTGTAAATAATTCTACACCTAGAATATCTCAGGGGCCGCCACAAACAAGAGGGAGTGAAGCTATTCTCCAAAGCACCTGAGGGCAGGACAAGAAGCAACGGGTGGAAACTAATCAAGGAGAGAAGCAACTTAGAACTAAGGAGAAATTTCCTGACAGTTAGAACAATTAATCAGTGGAACAACTTGCCTCCAGAAGTTGTGAATGCTCCAACACTGGAAGTTTTTAAGAAGATGTTGGATAACCATTTGTCTGAAGTGGTGTAGGGTTTCCTGCCTAAGCAAGGGGTTGGACTAGAAGACCTCCAAGGTCCCTTCCAACTCTGTTATTCTATTCTATTCTATTCTATTCTATTCTATTCTATTCTATTCTATTCTATTCTATTCTATTCTATTCTATTCTATTCTTGGTTGCATCTTATCAATAAGGTGGAGGAAACTCAGTAATTCCAATAGCTACCAAAGACATTCCAATTAATGTCATCCTTGGCATCGATCTATTTATTCTCCTCTCTCTAGGTATGGATTAGAATAAATGTTCTCTCAGGCTACATAGAGATACAGAGTTGAGAATATAATGCAGAGATGTAGGCGATCATAAGATCATCTTTAAAAAAAAAAGATATAAATTTATAAGGCTTATTATATGTAACATTTTCTGAGTACAGAAGCAAGAAATTTCTTACGTGCACAGAGAAAAAGTAGACTTTACCACACATACCTTTTCATCATTTCTTCCACGCACATGGACAAGAAGATAATCACTATCCAAACAGCTAAGCCATGTCTAATTTTACCAAGACCCATTGATGCTTCCACATTCTGAGCAGAACCCAAATTTCAATTAAGGAAGGAGGAAAAAGAGTTTCTCATTCCCTCCTCTGTTCTGTACCTTGGGAAGAATTTCTTGAGTCCATTTCTTTGATCTTTGGGCTTTTAAGCTCGCCTTATCTCATTCCATTGTCATGGTGAATATATGAACTTTTGATTGTAGTTAGTTTTGAATGCCGCTTGACCTGTTTTTGTTTTATTTTGTTTACCGCTAATGTGTTGGTATCCCTTGAAACTGCAAATTCCATTACTTCCAGAAAACAGTATCAGAAAATGGATGCCTTGCTTGACTTTCCTTATTTATTTGCTGTCTGTTGTTATTTTGTTTCAAACAAATATAGTACCACTGTACATTGTGTGGCAAACCTTAGAGGTTATTTTGATGCCAGTGCAAGAAAGGAAATGCATTGAGCTAAACCTTTTACTAAAGCGATTCTGCTTCAATTGAGTTGCTACCAAAATAATTTTGGCCCTTGATCCCTAAGGGGAATTGTGGGTAAACAATGTCCTTTGCTTTTGATGTCAGAATGAACACTAAGAGAAAAAGTTAACCAAGATACGAGGACAACCCAAGTTCTACCCTATTATTATATCTGATAAAAGTTAAGATTATTTTAATGCATTGACAAACCTTACCATTCAACAATTTTAGGAATATTACAGTTCCATTATGAGATAATCCTTATGACTATTGCATTTTGATTTTTACTTCCTCTGTTTCACTCTTCTTCCTGAATGTCTCAATTGGGGAAAAAAAAAGAGAAAAAAAAAGAGAGAGAGAGAGAGAGAGAGAGAGAGAGAGAGAGAGAGAGAGAGAGAGAGAGAGAGAGAGAGAAAGATAGCAATGTAAAAGAAAAAGGAAAAACTACATTCACAATTAATCAATGGAGGAGGCTACCTCCTGGAGTTGTAAGTACTCCATCATAGGAGTTCTTCAAGAAAAGATTGGATAGTCATTTGTCCGGGATCCAATAAAGTCTACTGCCTTCAAGGTCCCTTCCAGCCCTATTATTCTATGGTTCTGTCTGTCCTGCTGCTTTGACTACATGATCTAGGAAAAGAGGAAAGGAGAATCATAGGATCAGGTAAGAATTGGAACTGCTTGTCAAACCACAACTTAATATTAGTTGTGTGTGTGTGTGTGTAATAGTTATACCCAGACATACAAACAGGCTTGAAAAATGTTAAATCACAAGAACTTAACTATGTGGCATATTAAACATAGCATCCTTTGAAGGCCTGGGAATTCAAAATAAAAATCAATAATTTCTACATTGAGTAATGTTTTTTTATATGAAAAAAATCTGCTTCCATCAGTTGGCATCAAGAACTAGCATCATCAGAGCAATAACAGGGCTGAGAGATCGTCTGGAGAACGTGCCTATTGAGTGTTCCAGATAATAAATGCTTAAACAGTGGCCCAATAAGGAAGTCTGGATGTAATATTGTTGATTTTTGCTCTTGATGTCTGTTGTTATCACTGGTAAATGCTAAATGCTAATGGACACCTAACACCAAAAACGTCATCAAAAAAAGCACAACAAAGAATGTTCTTTCTGTGCCAACTCAGAAAGCTCAAACTGCCCAAGGAGCTGCTGATTCAGTTCTACAGAGGAATTATTGAGTCTGTCATCTGCACCTCTATAACTGTCTGGTTTGGCTCTGCAACCCAACAAGACAGACACAGACTTCAGAGGATAATTAGAACTGCAGGAAAACAATTGCTACCAACCTGCCTTCCATTGAGAACCTGTATACTACACGAGTCAAAAAGAGGGCTGTGAAAATATCTACAGACCCCTCACATCCTGGACATAAATTGTTTCAACTTCTACCCTCAAAATGACGCTATAGGGCACTGCACACCAGAACAACTAGACACAAGGATAAGCTTTTCCCCAAATGCCATCACTCTGCTAAACAAATAATTCCCTCAACACTGTCAAATTATTTACTAAGACTGTATTACTATTATTCTTCTCATCCTTCCTAGTACCTATCTCTTCCCACTTATGACTATAACCATGTTGCTTGTATGTTTACAATTTATATTGTTTTATTCGTTTCCTAGTACGATTTGATTTCTTATTAGTAACTATGACTATCACTAAGTGTTGTATCTTATGATTCTTGATGAATGTATTTTATTTTTTCTTTATATACACTGAGAGCATATGCACCAAAGACAAATTCCTTGTGAGTCTCACACTTGGCCAATAAAGAATTCTAAATTCTTTCTATTCTAAAGGAACATGCAAAAACCTACTGCTCATTTTATGAAAGAAACCTGTGAAATTGCTGGTTGAGCCCTAAATAACTTATCACATTTGCTCATTCATTTAAGAAAGGAAAGAACTTTCATACAGTGAATCTTCCACATACTCACAAAGACACAAGCAGATGGATCTGTCTTTTTCATTGGGGTAAAAATCCTCATAATGTTGCATAATATCTAACCAGCACTTAATTTCTGGTATCGTTCTGTTTGATCACCAGATCAAGAATCAACTTTCTGAAACCAAATGTGTAGACTGACCATAAACATATCTGGCTTTTGTTTTCACTAGAGTTGAATCATTTTACCAGACCATCTTTATGTAATGGTGGCCCCATTCCAATCTCCACATATTGAGAGAAAAGGCTGCAAATGTTTACAGATGCACATCTATATGTACAAACTTGTTCAATATAGTTGGTAACCCCATGTGGTCAAATATTGTAAGATGCAAATAATTTTAAAAGTATAGTTTATTTTCCCCAGCATTCAGCTTTATGTGCAGATGCTGAAAACAAACCCCACAGACAACTCTTGTCTCTGGGCTAAGATTTCATTAATGGTAACTTCAGCACAAAATATTTTTTGTGTCATTGTTATCTTCCTATGGAGTGGTATTCCAGGTGGATTAAATGTTTCTTTCCTCTGATGTTCAGCCATATTCTATATCTTTCCCACTTTAAAAAAATAACCACCAGGCAAAATTATTCCTATGCATTCCTAATGTACAGTTGAGGTTCCACAGAACATTTGTCTGATATTCACTTCTAATAAGTATTCTAGGTTCTTTAGATTCTATTTGCTGTGGACAGACATAAAGACATATGCCTGTCCAGTCACAAGGTACAATATGATGTGCAAAATGCAAAGAACATTCCATCTTACACTATTCTGCTCATATGCTAGCCAAGCGATGTAATCTGGAAGAGAGATGATCAATCCAATAGTTTCTGTTTTGCATTTTCAAAGGCAAGGATTATCCTGGCACTTTGGTAAAGCAACTACCTGGTTCCAGAAGAGATAGCAAAATCTGAAACGAGAAGATTGTCAGGAACTAAAAGACAGCAGATGGCCACTGATGGGTGACATTTAATTATTGATATGGTTCTCCCCCCCCCTACAAGATAAATAGAAAGAAGCTGTTTCCATGAACTTGTAGATAGATATATGTGAATGTCTACACCAGGAATAAACGTGCTTGTAAAATGCCCAACCAACAGCCCATCAATCCAATCCTGAAGCATTTCCATCCATAAAAGATTGATTAGATATAATGTTAGCCACAACCATTAATACGGTCTTTGGTGGTGAATATAAAGCTATTTTCCTTCCACAGGATGGCTTTTGCTCATTTTGGCCAGTTGTGTTTGATACATAACTAACAGCCTTCCTGAGATTTCCCTGTATTCTCCAAAATTAGACTACAGCAGCTGATTAACAAAAAGAAGCCTAGTGGGAAGATCTAAGTGTCCAGCTTGAAACTAAAAGTCTCTGTTATAGTTAGCAAAAGCTCAATATTGCTTAATAAGAGCAAACTCAAACTTACCATGTTGCTTTTCAGCATTGATTTCAGCAGATGAGGGGTACTTGCAAACAGCATCTCTAACCTGTCCCCCCAACTCCAAATGCTTCCAAATAAGCTAGAATTTTCAAGAGATTTGTTGTATTTCGGTCACTGTTGAAGAAGCAGTTTGGCCATTCTTTAACAGACTCCTGTGCTTAAAAGGACATGGAGTTATTCCAAAGTGATCCATGGAATCATATAAGATTAGATGGAAACTTTGTCTTATCATCAATTGTTCTCAAGTGATCCTCCTGATGCTTCCTGAGTAATGTCTTCTTTTCTGAAGTGTAATCATCATTACACAGAGTAGGGAAATGAACATTTGCCTTGTTTCCTCTTCCTTGAAATCTTGTTCCTGTCGTGGAGAAGCGATTTAGGAAGTACATTCCACTTTCTTCACAGATTCAAAAGGATTAATTTAAATATGAACATGTGCACAAGTGTTTATGCAACATTACTCAATAGCATCACAATCTGCCCCAGAATTTACAGTGGATGTCTGAGTTATTTCCACCGTGGGAATGAGGAACTCTTCCAAACATTGCTGAATCCCAGTAATTGCACCCAGTATGGTTAGTAAGAAGTGCTAAGAATTGCAGTGGAGCAGGCAATGCTGACAGATTTATTTGAATTAGAATAGCAATAGCAATAGCAATAGCAGTTAGACTTATATACCGCTTCATAGTGCTTTACAGCCCTCTCTAAGCGGTTTACAGAGTTAGCATATTGCCCCCAACAATCTGAGTCCTCATTTTACCCACCTTGGAAGGATGGAAGGCTGAGTCAACCTTGAGCCTGCTGAGATTTGAACCGCTGAACTGCAGCTAGCAGTCAGCTGAAGTAGCCTGCAGTACTGCACTCTAACCACTGCGCCACCTCGGCTCTTCAGAACAAATGGCTTTTCAGTGATAATGCAATGTCCATTAAATACCTGTCTGAAATTGCTACTTTAAGAAGAAAACATAGTGTTACTTATCTCTAGCAATGCCAGCCTAATCACAGGAATAGCCAGCACTAGTACAGCAGCGAGTTCCATCATTGACAGCAGTACTTCAAAAAAAATCCCATAGTGTTGTTAATGGCAATTGGACCTGCCTATTGATGATAACCGTGTTTCTTCTTTTTACCTAGTTGCTTTAGGCTGTAAGCAGCCACTGTAGATTTAATTACCATCCTGGAATGAAGTGGCATCAGAGAAATTTCAAATGTTGGGAGATCTTGAGCTTTCTGTCACTTTCTGGTCCTTGCTAATGCTCTGGTAAGGAGCCCAAAAGTAGCAATAGCAATAGCACTTAGACTTATATACTGCTTCACAGTGCTTTTACAGCTCTCTCTAAGCGGTTTACAGAGTCAACATATTGCCCCGAACAATCTGGGTCCTTGTTTTACCGACCTCGGAAGGATGGAAGACTGAGTCAACCTTGAGCCTGGTGAGATTCGATCTGCCAAAATGCAGTCAGCAGAAGTATCCTGCAGTACTGCATTCTAACCACTGCACCACTAAAAGTAAGTTTATTTAAAACATGATGACCTTTTCCAAAGGTATTCAAGGATATTTCTCAGAGGCAGACATTTTAGATACCCTCATTCTGACATGTTTAGTATTAATTGTTAGCAAACAAGATTATACACACTGTTTAGGATAAAAGTAATAACTCCTCATCCTCATCCCAAAGTGGCAACCTTGCTCATTATATGCATTTTGCTTGGTACTGTTTCGGCTAATCTGAGTAATTAATAAACATAATATTGTTGGTGTTTTCAGTTGCTATGGAAATCCCGTTCAGGTCTCTAGGGTGATTTGAACAAATCTGATTTAAGTTTGACCTGAGTTTGTCACCTTTTACTGTCTGCAATGAAATAACTTATGACTCCTGGGAGGAATGTTTGAATTTCTTCACTACCACAGCAAAGTTCTATAAATCTGCATAGTAATTATTCCTACAGAGAGTGTAACCAAATATAGTTGCTGGAACTTATTAATTATATCCCCCAAAGGAATATTAGTAAGCTCTCCTGAATTACATAAAAACACTCTGCGGCAGAGAATGAAACATGATTTGTTTAAATCTCTGGCAAATGTATAAATTGAAATACAAGCAATTGGTAGGTTAAAATCTGACAAAGTACAACCTTTTAATTCATCAATCAACTCAACCTGACAAATTAAGCTGAACATTTGCATTTGTGTTTCACCCTTATCCCACTCTACATTTGTCGTTTTCTTCCAATGAATTAGCAGACCTCAGCTTAACTGTTTTATGTACAATACGATGATGTATATATTTTTCCACCTGATTTTAACTGTGTTAGTAAATTGCTATTAGTCTTTTTTTATTTATGTCCCTGTGCAAGAATTAAGTAGGAGCTAGCGTCTTAGGCCAGAGAAGGACATTGTGTAAATATACAACAACTGTTCTGCTTCAACGCCATTAGGTGGTGCATCCAGATTTTGTTAATTCATGGGAAGGAAAAACTGCTGATGATATAAAAGCCATTAGCACAATCTCAGGAAATATGGGGATTAAAATACTATTGTTCAGGGCTACCTGATATATGGCATTGTTCAGAACAAAAAGTCCACTAGAAATGGGTCACCAATAACATAACCAGAAACATAATATATAAAATCAAAAATAGCATTACATTAAAAATACAACAGCAACCAAACTACAAAAAATATAAGAAAAATATCATAATTCAATGAAAAGGGCATTTGAATAGCAAACATTTAAGACTCATTTAATTATAGTCCTTTATATTAATTACACACAGGGAAAGGTCTGCTTCATATAATAGATTTTTTATCAGGCTTCAAAGCATTGCTTCTCAACCAATCTTAAAACTTGTAACAAATACTATTGATATTTTTTGCACATGCTGTTTTGCTACTAAATGTTTCAGAGACAAAACCTAATAATAAAATCACATCAAATATGAGAACTGACCTTGGGGGAAAGGTCATAAAACTTTCCTTGGTCCTTAATCCAATCCAAGGGACTATTTCAGCAATGCACTTTCTTTGTTTTATGCCTCAGAGCTAACAACTTTCTAAACTTATGTCTATTAGGATTCACCCATCATGGAGGAAGGGGCCATTTAACTGGTGGATCAATTGACTACAGTGGTGGGATTCAGCCGGTTCGGACCGGTTCGGGCGAACCGGTAATTAAATTGTTGGCTGGCCCCTCCCCTCCCTGCCCCGCCCCTTCCAGGAGTCCCCACACGCCCCATTTTGGCTCCCAGGTAAGTGCAGGGAGGCCTACTAGGCCCAAAACGGGGCACGGGGTGTGTGGTGCAGCCCCCCCTGTGGCCTGTTTTTGCTCCCAGGGGGCTGCAGGGAGGCCTCTTAGGCCCAAAATGGGGCACGGGGCGGTGAGGCACATTCCCCCCCCGGCGGCCCATTTTTGCTCCCAGGGGGGTGCAGGAGGCTGAGTGCTGCCTGTCACATCCCCTGGCCATGCCCACCCAGCCAGTCATTAGGGCAAAGAACCGGTTGTTAAATTATTTTAATCCCACCAATGAATTGACAGCATTTTCCTACTTGAGTGACTATATGAGAAATACACACATCCGGAGTGGATTATTTCCCCCATCCCACTCCAATTCCAAGGAGGAATAAGTCATTTGGGAATGTTTGCCAAGTTAGAATAAGGAGAGAAAGAATTTTCCTTTGATTTAATAGTGTCATAAAGGAGCCAGATCTCACTACACAGAAGCTGAATCAAAGCAAAGGCAGTTTTTTATGACCTAACTCTCATTTGGTTTTGAGCCATTGTGAAGAAGCCAAATGAGATTCCTTAGTATCACATCGCAAATCTCAAGAGTCGTTAACTTTTTCTTCCATTTTCTTTGACTATGAATATGTTAATGAATGAACATAAACTAATTTTTTTTTATCCTGCTTAAATTGAATTCAGCATAAAGCCCTGTCACAGCTGTGAAATCAGCTGATACTAAGAAGCAGAAAGATATATATATATATATATA
>QLTV01003977.1:190803-206044 GCA_003457575.1 Thermophis baileyi
TGTACTTATACTTTCATATACATATACATATACATATACATATACATATACATATACATATACATATACATACACATATACATACACATACACATACACATACACATATACATATACATATACATATACATATACATATATATACATACATACATGAAATAATGTTGGAGGCAATTATTTTAAAATATATGTATTTGACCATATGCAATATGCAAAACATTCATAGCGTTTTCTGTCAATCGCCAAAGTGTTGGCAAAATGATGTCTTGCGTTGCAATTTGGTAGGGCAGAACTCTAAATAATAAACAGTCACTACTTGATTGCTTTAACATTTCTTTTAGATGTGTATTAGTCATTACCAACTGCAACTGTACAGAACATGATCTGAAATTAAACTTGTGATTTATCACCTAGGATGATGATCTCTATATTATCAGTAGTCTGACAGTATGCAATTGATTGGAATAATCTCAGTTTAAGTATCTATAAAACAGAATAGTATTTATAAACCAAGAACCAGTGGTTACTGTGAGTGCCAACATTAAGACTTAGATACGCCATAGAGACAGTCTCATCCTGGACTTCAAATTTACTTCAAATTAAGTCCTGCTAGAATAATAAAGCTGATCCTGAAGTGAATCTGTAGCAGGTTTCAGATAAGTACAAACTATCAAGGTTTTCCCACCTTCATCTTAGCAGTATCCTGAATGGACATTCTCAATATTATGTGTTATGGCTCAAGTTCAGCTGAGATCTTTGTGCAAAGTTGGCAAAAAAAAATAAAAATAAAAAATGGAGCCTTCTGCTCATGCAGAAGACTCTCTTGATCCCAAACAAGAACAACAACCATAAAATCTGACTAAAAGTATCTTATCAGTTGTCTCCTGGCAACCATTTTCACTACAAGACACGAAACCTTTCTTCTCCTTCTGCTCTTTCCCCCTATTGATACAGATCACAAAGGAGGAGGAGAGGACTCCATATCCTGCAGCAATGAACTTTATAGAATAATAGATGATCTTTCAGTTGGCAAATCTACTGATCAGGGCCAACTGAATACAATGGTGCCGTTGTTCTTACATTCATCTTCCAAAACCTGTAGCTCATATTTTTCTTTCTTTCATAAACTAAGTTAATGTAAAGTTGCCCATGTTACCAAGTAATTATTGGCAAATATAATGAAGTCCCTCCTTCTTCATCTCCTTGTGCGTTTCTTTCTTTCTTGGTTAAAGAATGGCTTGGCTTTACTGACCCCTTGAACTTTTGCAGAAGAATGGATGATCTTTCCTCTGATTGTTTGATGTGTTTAAATAGCAGTATGACTGATTAGAGAACTGGACTCCAAGTGTCATTATATCTGCTTCTCTTATAATTAGGATTGGGATGTCATTTGGAACTATTAAAGACTGGTATATTAAAGAGCTCTCATTAGACTGTGTAAAACAAGAGACGGGATAGAAAGGTTGTTTTTGTCTTTCTGAATAATGCTTGGGCTCATTGCTGGAGTCGTAGGGTCAGTTTTACATTGTTATTTCAGAATGCATCGCATTGAGGAATCTCAGGAGGAAGAAGCAGGGAAATATATTAATATGACCAAAAGGTGTTGTTGTTTTTTTTTTTGTTCAGCTTAGAAATAATACAGTAATCTTATTTTTCAGATTTCTAACTGCTATTTTCCATTGTGATGCAAAATGAAGAGAGAAAAGATTTTTACCTGCTGGACTATCAGGAGTCTTGAAGGAGCCCAGTGAGGTTCACTACTCTGCCTCTATCAACAACTAAAAGAAAAAAAGAAACACCTTCCACTCTAAGATTGTATTAATAATTACAATGAATATGAACTCCGGCTGAATGAGGTCATGTATTATAATATCCTTCCCATAGCTGAATCTAGATGAAACCAAACCCACCAGATGTTTATAGAGAGATTTTCAATGGATGAAAATAACAAGTTTGAATGACCCTATTTCTTGAGCAGGGTGAGAGCTGCTTTCGTCGTACTTTTTACCTTTGGTGATTATCTTTAAATACAGTAAAAATCCACATCTATCCGTTTAGGAAAAGTGTCATAATTTGGTAGTAAAATTCTGCCTGCAAGCAGGAGGTCCCAATTCAATCTCCAGCATGTTTGAAAAACTCCTCTGTGAAGGCCTAATGGGCCACTATTAGTTTAGAAATGGATTAATGGTCTAATTCAGGTAACCCATCTTTTAATGGCTTGGGGTCTCTGATATCATCACTCATTTCTAGAGATATATGAAGAAATGTAGAGACTAAGAAAACTGCTACAGTACTTAATTTGGGCCCACATTCAATCATATCTGCTGTTTGTAGGATCCAACCAACACAGAACAAGGCCACCACTTTTTTATGTGTACAGCTGTTCAACAGCATACATTACAGTAGTTCCAGATGTACGAACTAGCAGCATTACATAATTAGTTTGATGAAATATCATAACTATCAAAGAACTCTCTTTCTTCCGCTAATAAGTACATGATACTGATTATGCTAATTTCTCTCTTTCATAATTAGAAGTAGCTCATTGTAATAATCCATTTTATTAATTTCATTTTTTAATCATTCTAACAATGGGACGTTTTTTACAGAGTTCCATGTCCTAGTGGAATAAATAATGCAAAAGCAGATGAGAAATTAACTAAAGAAAGAAGTGAAGCAGGAGAAGTGTATCAGTGCCAGCATGATGCCACATGAAAGGGTTTGAGGTCAGGTTTCTGACAGCAGGAACTTTCTATGAATAGTATGCCTAACTCTGTGGGGACACTCTTCAGTTTTCTTGGGCTGCGCTTAATGGAGGAGTCGAGCTGTGTGATTTAGTGGAAAGGAATATTGAGGATTTGTAAACACTAAGGCACTCTTCAAAGTTTTATAACTGGCCTCCACATCCCTGTCAGGTGTATGAATTGGCTTTGTGATGGAAGTTCTAAGAAATTCTAGCAAGCTTCATAGATTAATTAGTGCAGAATTCTGTACTGTATTTAAGAATGGCTCTCTATTATGAAGAAAGGGTTAAAAAGTAGGTTAAAAATTATTAATCTTTGATATTGAATTATAAAATAAAATATACCTCAAGTCAAGCTCATTTTTTGTTTACACGTGATCCAGCCTTGGCCACAGTGTGGAAGGGGCATGTGTGTGCCGAGCCTATTGTATTACTTCCCAGGTATTGTTGTTGCTGTTATTTACCTCTACAGCATAGATATTATCCTTTCATTTTCCCTTTCTATTACTCAATTCCCTTTCAATTACTTTCAATATGGACCATCTATGTGGAATCTTTGGGAAGCAAGTACAGGGGACAGACATATTGATATTGTCAGTTAAACTAGAGCCACCATAGGAAAAATAATGAAAAATAGTTGATTTACAATAACTATTATTTACCTACCCACAGGGGGGAGTGGATGAGAAAGGGCACAAGAGTTCCTAATATTTTGTTTGTTTGTTTGTTTGTTTGTTTGTTTGTTTGTTTACTTACTTACTTACTTACTTACTTACCGTATTTTTTGTTCCATAAGATGCACCTGACCATAAGATGCACCTAGGTTTAGAGGCGGAAAACAAGAAAAAAATATATCAGGCGGAGCCTGAGAGGACCACAGATAGGTGTCCTCTCATGTGCCAGCTCTGCCTATTGACTCCTGCACTGCGGAAAAAAGACAGAAGAGGCGGGCAATGACAAAGACAGAAGAGGCGGGGTTCAGCACTGTAAAAGGACCTCGCCGCCGTGGCCCGCACAGACATTTCCACCCACCTTGGGGGGGGGAGGATTGCGTCTTATGGAGCAAAAAATACGGCACTTACTTATTTATTCTGAAAAAACATTATTAACTGAGTTTTATTCAACTGAAATCCAGGTTGCTAGACAAAGTCCCAGATTTTGCTTAATGAACAACCTAATTATTGCTATCATATTTGCATCCTAAGTATACAAGGCACTTTTGTAAATGTTCATTGGGAAAACTGTTTTTGTAGATTAGTAATTTTTAATTATATTCACAGGTTGGCTGAAATATGATCAATCAAACCATTCAGCGCTCACCATATTTCTTTATTGCACAGCATAAATTTATCCTTTTCTATCTTCCACGATAGAATAGTCAACGTTGCTTCTGGTCATAGATATTCTCCTCTCCCTCCTCCACCACCAACAGCACCGTAACTCTATAAATTAGGAAAGTTAAATATTTCCTATTTTCAACAGTTAAGGCACTTGTTACATGTTTACTTCTAAAGGCCCAAGAGTTAGATTAATTAACTACATGGAACTAACAATTAAAATGTCAGCCTTAATCAATAATTTCTACTCTAGCTACCTATTTCAGCAATGGGATATCATTTAGGAGTTCTAGCTAGACAGCAGCATCTAGCTGACTTTGGCTGATCTATAAAGCTAAGCAGGATTGCCACTGGGTAGTACTCAGATGGAAGATTAGAAGGAATTTCCAGGGCTTTAGCCTAGAAAGTTGAAGACAAAATCCTAGAACAGGGGTCCCCAACCTTTGGGCCACTAATGGGCCATGAGCTGTTTGCAACTGGGCCACGGAAACAGTGGGTGAGTGCGCACGCCCGTGCATCCCCATTTGCGTGAGCAGTGGGGGAGCACATGCACAACATACTCCATTTGCATGCCGCTCACACAAATGGAGCTGTGCACACACGTACACTTGCTGGCCACCCACGTGGAACCATCCCCTCTCCCGTCCACCACAGCCAGTCCACAAAGCCAGAAAGGTTGGAAAACTCTGTCCTAGAAGATGGCAATGGTAAACTACTTCCATGTTGTTGCTAAGAAAACTACATGGATCTCTGGGAAACTGACTTGACTTGAGGGAGCAAATGCGCAGCCAAAAAACCTCCATAAGCATTGTTATGTATTGAATATATATAGTTGTGTTAAGCCCTGCTAAAGTGAAACTGTTAACTCCAACTGTTTTGGAGGGAAACTTAGAACATTCATATTTGGGCGGGGTTTTCAAGTATTATGATTGGTTAAGGCCCTGTGGGCCCAGAGTATAAATTACAGGGATTTGCCTGCAGTTCCTCAGTTCCAGTTTTCAGTCAATAAATGTTGTATCTATTATGGTCTGTTTCTTGCCTGCTGAAGCCCACTACACAATAAGCATGCTAGTGACTGGAAAGTTATTGAGGGTGAAAATGTTATAGTTTGAGGTATACCATCTAATGTAAATTCAAGAAGGACAATAGAGGCTTCCCTTCTAGAATCAAAGGTCTGACAAAATAATCAGAGATAGGATATGTTTTAACAACCACAGAATACTCAAACAAGGATGACAGCCAACTGCTTTTACATTTAGGTGAAAAGAGGGTGCAGGTCTTCTTCACTAATTCAGTGCATATTTGAGTGGTCTACCTATAGTTCTCATTAGGAATTTATTACCCAGTAAACCAATGGATTTTTTTCTTCCATTACATATCAGGAATGTTATCTTCCATTATCTCTTGTTATTTTTATATTTGTCAATTGGGATTAGGATTGAGCAATGAGTACTCTTATATTCAAGCAGATTTCACACATAATAGGAGAAGGTGAAGAAGGCTTGTTCTCTTCTTTTTTTCCACATGGAAAAAGATGCTTCATTCTTAAGGAAGTAAAGGAATGATCATTGCCTGCCTTCTGTGACGCAAACTCTTTGCTTGGTGAAAGATAAGGGAATGTTTGATGCTCACTTTCTCCTCCGTGCCAAACTGGGAACATCCAGTAATGGTGTTATGAATCACCTTCAGGGTCACCAGGCTTCAAAGGAAAGTGAAAAGTGTTGTGAAAATAAAGTTCACCCTTTCCCAAAGTGCTTTGAGAAGCCACCATTTTAAGCATTTTTAGGTGGGGGAAGTGTAATGTTTGGGTGGGATTAGGATCAATGGATATCATCATACACATGGACATTCTACTAACTGCCATCATCCATTTTCCTACCTGGTACTTTTTGGGGGGGAGGGGGGCAAAGATGGTGGTAGCATGCTAAAGAACAGTAAAAAGAGATACTAGAGACTCAGAGATCAAGTTCTTGTTTTACGTTCAAATGTAAGACTGTTTGAAGTCCATAGTTAAGCTCTAACTCCTTCTTCATAAATGAGAGTTAGGCATAAAGCAAGATGATAGTACTCTGCTAGTTTCTATTAGAGATAGTTTCCTTTGCTCCCTCTTCTTGGGGTGAGCAGTAAGGGACAACAGAATTATGTCACTGGATTGGAAGCTAATCAGTTGTGAAAAATGATGTACCACTGTGATGGATAGTAATAGCAATAGCAATAGCACTTAGACTTATATACCGCTTTACAGTGCTTTATAGCACTCTCTAAGCGGTTCACAGAGTCAGCATATTGCCCCCAACAATCTGGGTCCTCATTTTACCCACCTCAGAAGGATGGAAGGCTGAGTCAACCTTAAGGATACTGGCTCCTTAATTGTGATTATTCTGTTTTCTTTTCATCACTGCTAGTTACTCTCCCATCTCCAAGCCTTCAGGGAAAGCTGTACTTACAGTTTAGGCAAATTGGCAATTTTCCTTGAATCTGCCAAATTACTCCTATTGCTTCAGGCTTCAGGCTTTGAAAGGTACAGAAAGAATTCCCTGAGAAAGTAGAGAATAATCCCATTAGTTACAAGGCCATCTCTGTTTTCTCAGATAATTGGAATACTTCTGAAGCTCATGGGATTTTACAACAAGGCTAAAAATATTCTCCCTTTATGGCCTGAGATGTATACATTTGTTCCACAACTTTCCCCCCTCCCTTTTTAAAATTCAAACATTTGCTATATGCTCTAGCATGCTACAAGTTCATGGGGGGGGGAGGAATATGGAACATTTCATTTTGAATAAATATATTTAAGAGAGGATTTTGAATTTATCATCTTAGAAAATGTAAACATGGGCTGCTCTGGGAGATATATTCAAGTGACTCATATCTAAATTGTTTTTAATATTGTTTCAGGATATTTTAACTTTTTCAGGTTGACACCAGACTGTTCTACCCATTAAACAAATGCATGACATTGGCAACTTGAAATTGGCTCATGAATTAATTAGGGCATCTTTCGGAAACTTAGCAATAGCATTTAGACTTATATACTGCTTCATAGTGCTTTACAGCCCTCTCTAAGCGGTTTACAGAGTTAGCATATTGCCCCCAACAATCTGGGTCCTCATTTTACCCACCCAACTTCACAGACATTTCTTAGGGAATCTGACCCAAGATATTTTATTCACAGATGTTTTATGTGATTCTGTAATATATCAACAGCATTGCTAAATAACACTCTGTATTGGCAATATAATGCATACTGATATTAAGATTTTGATCTTCATTAATGTATAATATAGAATAGAATGGAGAATCTATGTCTTTCCAGATGATGTTGGTCTACAAAGACAAGTTCTGTATAAGAAAATACAGGCTAAATTTACAAGGTAGTTGAGCCTAATTTATAGAAGAAAATATATGGAATTCTTATTCATCTTCCTCATACCCTGTTCCTTTTTCTACAGTTTCCATTTATCTACTCACAATGGATTGTACTATTTAAATATGTGCTATTATTTGACTGAAAGTAAGAACACTAGGCCTGCGAACACTCCCCCTCGTTTTATTGAGTTGGATTGCAGAATGAAATATCACTTGCAAGTAGCATTGTGTGTAGAGTGTTCCATGTGACAATTGGACATTTTATTTTACTATCAACAGTTTTCATCTATCAGATGAAATCAGATATCGGATTTCCTTTCCAATATTAGAAAGCTTTGAGGAGATGCACACAGCACCTGATGTACATGCTCTGTATTCTTGCTTTAAGGAGATTCATCTGTGGAGAGTCTCAATCTTCCAGTTTATGGTTGTCCCAGAGGTGCTTTTCCAAAAGGCAACTAGACTTTCTTGGGGTTTTTTCCCTGGAAAACATTTAGCTTCTCATCCAAAAAGCTTCTTCAGCTCTGGATGAGAAGCTATTTTTTTTTTCAAGGAAAAAGATAAGAAAGTCCAGTTGCCTTTTGGAAAAGCACCTTTGGGAGAACAAAGTACATGTTGTTATATCCTTATTAAAGATGGAGTCATACTTCATCGTGGTAGAGAGAATCAAGAAGAACTCATATGGACCAGTCTGAAGGCAAGTTAATGTAGTACAAAGCAGGACAATGAATAGGCAGCAAAAGAATAAGGAATGGCAGAAGTATTTATACAAACATGCGAGCACAGTAAGCAACATCCGAGCTCAGAGAAAAGAAATTTGAAATTATTTAATTGCATTTAGAAAAACAATTTGTGAAAACAAAGAGCAGCATTTGAGAATTATAATGATACTCACATAAAACCTGCATATTACATCTGGATTATTTCTCCCAGAAGATTTTTGGAGTAATAAAGTCCAATTGTGTCCAAAGGATGAGAAATATTGTTCTCATTGTGATCCACAGCATCTCTTGGTTGAGCTTCTTTGTCTTAGACAAAATTATCTAAGTAACTCTTACAGTATCAGCCTGAGGTGATATAATAATTGTTGTTTTCATTTGTATTCACTGTCAATACCTCTCTTCCCTTCCAAAATCATCAAAAAGGAAGGGAAAACATTCCCCCTTCTGCTGTGTTTTAAAGAGCAGCTTAAACCCTCTAGCTGATCATCTAGAGTCAGTTCGGTCTAGTGGCTAAGGCTAGAAAGCAGGAGACCATGAGTTCTAGTCATGACTTAGACATGAAAGCCAGCTGGGTGACTTTGGGCCAGGTTCTCTGTCTAAACCAAATTCACCTCACAGGGTTGTTGTGAGGAAAATAGGAGAAGGAAGATGGGTTGGATAGGCTCACCACCTCGAGTTATTTGTAAAAATAATAAAGGCGGGATACAAATAAATAAATAAATAAGTAAATAAGTAAATAAGTAAATAAGTAAATAAGTAAATAAGTAAATAAGTAAATAAGTAAATAAGTAAATAAGTAAATAAGTAAATAAGTAAATAAGTAAATAAGTAAATAAGTAAATAAGTAAATAAGTAAATAAGTAAGTAAGTCACGGATCTTATGAGTTATAAACTGGCTGAAAACCTCTGTCCAACATAGTATCTAATTTATTAAGGCACAAAACACTGTAGATGTTGGCTATAGGGAGAAAGGATCAAGATCTTAGATATTGAGAAAATGGATTGAGTTCAAATATATTCAAAGAAATAGGAATTTGCTGACATAAAATGGAAGTTGATCCTTAAAGAAAATAATTTTCTAAGGATTTGGGCAAGACTGATATTCAAAACACAGTGATGTACCTAATCTGATTTATTTAATGCACCTAGAAGTCTAGCTAAATTAGTTTTTTTTCCTTCCTTTCAGAAATATTCCTGGAGTGGGTTGTAGTTCTTTCTTCTTCATCTAGATCTACTCTGATGTCATCCCAGAAAGGTTAAAAAAAAAAACCAAAAGCATTAAAAAAAATCTCTTTTTATCTATTTAACTTCAAGGTGTGGTATTTATCTGATGAGAGCTAGAGAGGACCAATGCAAGGGCCAGGTATGGTGTTAGTCTAATACAAACCTCTACCTTTCTCTATGGAATGCCAAACCTGGTATGCAATAGGAGCCCAGAAGGAGAACTGAGAGACAGCGCATGATGCTCTGTCATGGCCCCATTGGAGCCTGAGTCCGTGGAGGATGAACCAGAGCGGGTGCCGACGGAGGTCGAGGGGGCGGCTTTGTTGGTTCCACAGGGAGAAGCAAGACGAGGCAGCCCCGGGTCCCTCAGGCTTGGGACAGCTTGCCAGTAGGGAAGAATGTGGGCAGGACGAGAGAGGGGGGAAGAGAAGGCAGGCAGTGGAGATGAGGAGCAATGGAGCTCAGGTGATGAGCAAGGACCTCCCCCTCCTGATCCCTGAGCACGGACAGTGGAGAGGAGGCGGGAGCAGTGCAGGCCGACCCGACGACTTGGGAGGAGAATGCCCCACCCCTCTTCACAAGGCACACCTGGGGACTGAGACTTAAGGAGATGCTGTGAGGAGAGGCGCTTGTTGGGAACAAGCACTGAATTCGTGGAGTTTTGTGTACCGTTGCCGACATCTGGAGTTCGCTGGACTTCTTGCCTTATTGCTGCCTTATTCCTTTGCCTCGCTGGACTTCTTGCCTTGAAGCTGTCATGCTAACAGCGTTTTGCTGGACTACTCTCAGCCAGAGGCTGCTGGAGATGTGTGTGAGTGCTTTGCTCCGGGACTTGCCATAAACATGGGAGTGTTTGGGGGAACTCGAACTATCAGCTGGCTGTGTCGCCTCTGTGCCTTGTCCCGGGTCATCATATGCTCGTTCTAAGCTCTAACACCACTGCTAAAGCCTGAGCAGAACCCTGCTGTGCATATAAATTGATGCACATATCTCAAAATGTTACCTTTAGTAACTGATAAATGTTACAGCCTTCTATTTCTGAGACACTACCATTTGAACTTAAAAAGTATGCTTTGTTTGAACTTAATGGGACAGTATAAATGGCGCTTTGGGAAAGACGATCTGAGATTGCCTGTGATTCCTGCTATAGCAATTGCTTTGCAGAAGCAATATTTCACATCACTCAAGAAATACAAATGCAAAGCGTGCAAGATATGATAAGGACATTTCGCACTATGAGGTGAAAAAAAAACTGTGGTATCTATACAACTGCTAATGAAATCAATCTGGCAGTGTTCCTGTTAGGTCTGCAATGAATTAGCACTAAACCGACACGATATACTTTTCAACATTGGCTGTTAGTTGCAAGAACACATTTATCTCTTAGGTGAGGATAATCTACACCTTCCTTCACTGAATGGCTTTCAGAATTGTGCTCTCAAATTCAGAATTGCTCTGAGTGTATCTTGCCAATCCCACTGCTTCCTTATTAGTCAGTGTTCTGACCCAGCTCCCCAAACACGACAAACCCTCTGATGTGAACTCAAAAGATTCCTTTATTAGCAATGCCAGCAAAAAGTTTTCTTGCAGGTTAACAAATCCAGCCGGCCAGAAGATGAATAGTTGTCTGCCACATCTATTAATCTCTGCCTCCTGCCTTTTATCCCCAGAGCTAGGGTGGGGCCTTGCTAGCAGCAGTGGCTCTTCCTTCCCAAGGATTGGCCCACGGCTTTCCACTGCTCTCCTCTTCTCTGCCTTCTGTGCAGCCGCGCATCAGGCACTGGACCCAGATATTTCTTCTCTTCTTCATCAACCACCTCCAGACCTGGGAGCTGTTGACTCTCCATCTGAGGGCTGACGGATGGCCCAGGCTCCGCCTGTCTCTCTCTCTGCCAGCTCCATTCCCTCTTCTCCCTCGGAGCTCCCAGGTTGTCCTGATGCTGACCCTGACTCCCACACCTCCTCCTCCTCTGATTCAGCTGCTGGAGGGGCCGGCGGCCGACAGGCCACAACAGTGGGACCGAATTTTACTATGACTCACTGTCCTTTGATCAACTGATATTCCCAGTTATTATCTGTCTTTGCAGGCCATTGATAAAGCTTCTATTCCCCTCCCCCCTCCCTCCCTCTCTCTCCCTCTCCCTCTCTCTCTCTGTCTCTTTCAGTTGTAACTTATCCATTCACTGCATTTTACAATTATGATAAGTAAGCTGCAATGCACTCTCGGTTTGAAGCTTATCAATCTAAGAGCACTGCTAAAGTTAAAATGGAGCAGCCACTACCAATGGATTTTCAAAGCTTGCAATAAATGATAGTCTCGACCGCTATGAATTTAACATTTTGTTGCAGTGGCTTTTTTTTTTTTAAGGAATAAATGTGAAGCCATCCTGCTGGTCTAGTACAGCAACTTCAAATTGATTATTTTTCTTTAACGTGCTGCCTGATATTCATGCTTATTGCAAGCCATATATCTGAAACAGCATGTTTTTTTAAAGCAAGTCAGCATGTCTGGTGAGCTCCAAAACAATCAGTCTTCACTTTGAACAGCTTGGCTAAGTCAGTAGGGGATTCAGCATGTGCATTTATTCCACGCAAACAACTTCCTCTCCCCCTCACCTGCATGCAATAAAAAGATATCAAAATTCATAATTCTTCATGAAGTCTGCAAAAACAAGAAGAAAC
This sequence comes from Thermophis baileyi, assembly GCA_003457575.1. Lineage (NCBI taxonomy): Eukaryota > Metazoa > Chordata > Lepidosauria > Squamata > Dipsadidae > Thermophis > Thermophis baileyi. Next base: position 202,881 of record QLTV01003977.1, read on the forward strand.
CAAAGAAATTCATCCACTTAAAGGAGACACTGGACTTTTAAGGGATTCCGAATCCATTTGGCTTTAATTGTAGGAAAAATGCAAGGCCTTTTTTTTTTTTTTTGTCTCTCCTTCCATTCGATGTTCACAAGTAAGATTGCTATACATTTCTTTTCTTTATGTAGGAAGCAAAGAAATAAACTAGAAGCAGATTTTGCCAAGCAGGTTAGCTTCACACAAAGAGACCGAGAACAGAGAACAAAACACAACACGGAATGAATATTAATGTCACAATATACAACTCATATAGGGTATGATATGGAATGGTCTTGATTATTATTATTATCATTATTTTTGCTGATACCTAAGATATCAATTTTTTATTAATTACATTTCTTAGTGCTTATTAAACATAGTGTTGTCTGGGTGTTTAATTTGCTTAACAACACTGATTATATACTCAATCTCCACCCCTTTTTTCCAACCACTGGTAAAATAGATTCCATGTTTGATAGCATTCTGTGTCTTCTTTCTGCTTAATTTTCAATGTCAATCTATCCATTTCTGCACAGTCTAGTATCTTCTTAATTATTTCTTCATCTCGTGGTCTTTCTTCATTTTTCCAATGTTGTGTGAATATGATCCTTGCCAGGGGTGGGTTCTAACTTACCTCGCTGCCAGTTCGCTTCCTCCCGCACCGTGTGGGCGCGTCTCGTGGGCAGGCCTCATGGGCGCGCCTTGTAGGTGCGCACGTGCAAAGCGCGCGCATGCGCAGTGCAAAAAAAAATTAAAAAATCCCCCCCAAAAAAGCAGAAAACAAGATGGCGACGCATGCGCAGTGCCGGAAACTCGGCTTCTGCACATGCGCAGAAGAAAAAAAACCCAGAAAAAAAATTTTTTTTAAAAAAAAGATGGTGGCATCCATGGACCGGCACTGACTGAACCGGATCCGTGACATCATTGTGACGTCATCAGCGGGCCGCTACCGGTTCGGGCAAACCGGTCCAAACCGGTAGGAACCCACCTCTGATCCTTGCTGCTGTTACAACATGTAATATTAAATACATACTTTTCTTATCTAATTTTTCTGATATTATCTTGATTATTAACAGTCATAGCTTTCTAACATTTTAGAAACAGTTTACATTTTTTTCAGCTCACTGTTCTCCCTGGCATCCTTTGCTAAGGCTACAATCTCTGGGTGAGTTACACACTGTTATCTCCAGTCCAGCAAGTCAGGAAGAGTGTACAAAAGTCCTCATTCTTGTGGGGGTGAGTTGGGGAGAAGCTAGTGGAGATTTGATTTTAAAAGTTTAGTGCCATGGCTTATTAACCTCAAGAGGAAGGGTGGAGATTGGAATTCCTATCAATGGACAAACATCCAGCATTTGTACCATAAAACTGTCTTTGACGGTCACTGCACGGTGGCGCAGTGGTTAGAGTGCAGTACTGCAGGCTACTTCTGCTGATCACCGGCTGCCAGCAGTTTGGCAGATCGAATCTCACCAGGCTCAAGGTTGACTCAGCCTTCCATCCTTCTGAGGTGGGTAAAATGAGGACCCAGATTGTTGGGGGCAATATGCTGACTCTGTAAACCACTTAGAGAGGGCTGTAAAGCACTGTGAAGCGGTATATAAGCCTAAGTGCTATTGCTATTGCTATTTGGAGCAGTTCTTCCTGGGCTGCAACTGAGCTAGAACTTAACTGGATGGCATAGGGTTTCATGTCTAAGCAGGGGGTTGGACTAGAAGACCTCCAAGGTCCCTTCTAACTCTGTTGTTCTGTTCTGTTCTGTTCTGTTCTGTTCCGTTCCGTTCCGTTCCGTTCCGTTCCGTTCCGTTCCGTTCCATTCCATTCCATTCCATTCCATTCCATTCTATGGTTCAGCTGTGAAACAATGATATGGTGGAGCAACATAGGATTGTGACACAGATCTCAGGTTGGCACAAAGCAGCTAGAATTAAGAGTGTGGGTGTGAAAGAAAATTGTAAGAATTTCAGTAATTGAAAGAAAGTTTAGACCAAGTGTGATTAAACTGCTCTTGTGTACTTTGTTGGCAAAGTGCATTCCTTTTTAAAGTTAAAGCTTTTCATTTTGGGATCTTCCAAATGACTACTGCTAAATGCCCATTTTTAATAGCTAATGCATACTTCCATTATGAAGCTCATTATTGTTGGACAATCGTGTATGCTATGAGAGTAAAAGCATGCTATTTCCTCCTTTGAAGCCTTATTTGCTCAAAGGAAAGTTTATCTGAAAGCCCTTAAGAAAGTTGCCATCTCTGAAGAGTTTGTGAAGTCCTAAGCATTCCTACTAGAACAAAGTAGATCAAAGAAAGACACTCTGATATGGATCCATATCTTTGTTCTCCATCCTCGTACAGCCAAGCATTTGCACAAATTAAAAACTCTTCTTTATGCAGTCTTCCTCAACTTCAACACTGCATTTGGTGTTATCTCGTGATCAGTTCTGAAATACAAATATTAATTAACACTATGAATGCAGAAGCTATTCAGATACCATTCTCAGACTGAGGGGTAACCTACTTGAAAGACTCTCTAGATCTATATTTACAGAAAAGAAGCATAGCAGGACTGAATATTAACTCCAACCTTGTTTAATTCCTATATTTTTAATATATCCTGATTTTTTTAGTGTAAATAATAAATTTGATTTGGTATATCTCGGAAAGAAGGGACATATTTTGACCTTAAGTACTGGGATTATATTTACAGAACCAGGGCACAAATAAATTGTTTCAACTCCTACCCTCAAAACGACGCTATAGAGCACTGCACACCAAAACAACTAGACACAAGAACAGTTTTTCCCCGAACGCCATCACTCTGCTAAACAAATAATTCCCTCAACACTGTCAAACTATTCACTAAGTCTGCATTACTATTAATCTTTTCATCGTTCCTATCACCCATCTCCTCCCACTTATGACTGCATGACTGCATGACTGTAACTTTGTTGTTTGTATCCTTATGATTTATATTGATTGTTTCCTAGTATGATTTGATTGCTTATTTGTACTCTATGACTATTTCAGTCTTGTACCTTATGATTCTTGACGCACCTATCTTTTCTTTTGTGTACACTGAGAGCATATGCACCAAGACAAATTCCTTGTGTGTCCAATCACACTTGGCCAATAAAAAATTCTATTCTATTCTATTCTA
>QLTV01003977.1:206071-221197 GCA_003457575.1 Thermophis baileyi
CTATTGCTATTGCTAAGTGTTGTACCTTATGATTCTTGACGAATGTATCTTGTCTTTTTATGTACACTGAGAGCATATGCACCAAAGACAAATTCCTTGTGTGTCCAATGACACTTGGCCAATAAAGAATTCTATTCTATTCTATAATAATTTGTTTCTTCTATGTGTAAAGTTTGGGAAAAACCCATCACCAGCTCCATGTACCCCATATGCTCCAAAATGGGCACAACCAGAGAATCTCCCTGGCACAATCTACTCCTGTAATCTATTATTGGTGAAGCTCAAACACTAGCCACATTTGCTATTCCTTGCAGGGTGGAGAATAAAATTTAGATATATTCTGAGAAAAATGTCTTTAAAAAGTTGGTTCTCTCCTAAAATAAAATTGCCCACCAAAAGTGTCCATAGTTTTTTTTAATCTTATCATCACAGTGGCCATTATTCTTCTCATGTAAATACTGTGATATTATTAATTGAAAGGAGGAGGGTATTATTCTAAGCTTTGCCTAGTGACATTTTTATAATTTTCTGCCAGATAGGTTGAATTTGAATTTGCACATCACTGTCACCACAACTACCACTCTTTCTAAGAGTCCTTTGGTTATTTTAACATTAATTCTGTAAAGAACCTGGTAGTCAATTACCCACTCCAAATGTAGAACCCTTCACCTTAATTCTAAAAATGAATCATCTTGAAAATTCTACGATGTGAGATGTTAACTAGATATTAAATTCCTTCTCTCTATTCTATTATTCTGTCCTAAAACAAGTGCTTCTACTGTATGTTTCAAAAGGCATCCAAGAAACTTCATCAGTTGTGATAGTGTGTGTGTGGGGGGGGGGAGGCATCACAACTGATGAAGTTTCTTGGATGAGAAACAAAACATTTTGTTCTTCTTCCTCAAGGATAAAAACAGTCCAGTTGCCTTTTGAAAAAGCATCTTTGAGACAACTATGACCTGGATGATTGAGAATCTCCATAGACAAGTGCTTCTACATTATTTAATTTAGGGGTCTCCAAACTTGGCAAAAATGCTGGCTGGAGAATTCTGGGAGGTGAAGTCCACAAGTCTTAAAGTTGCCAAGTTTGAAGACCTCTGATTTAATTTATATGACTCTGAGGTCCTTACCAGACAACATAGAGTACATATAATGTATTTCAATAAGTGGGGGAAAAAATCAAACAAATAATTGAGGACAGGATTCTCAGACAAGGATTCTCCCATAGGCACTTCTTTAGTGGGAAGATTTTAATTGGAGCAGGTGAGTTAGCTTGGCCTAAAAGCAATACAGGTTGTGCTTGACTTATGATCATTCATTTAACAATCATCTGAAACTACAGTGACACTGAAAAAAGTGACTTACAACTGCTTCTTGAACTAACAACCATCACAGCATCCCTGTGGTCATGTGATCAAAATTGGGGTACTTATCATCTGGCACATTGCAGCATTTGAAGTCACATGATTGCCACTTCTGACCTCCCCAGGATGCTTCCAACCAGCAGAATTAACGGGGAAATCTGGATTCACTTGTTAACTGTGCAGTTCACTTAATGACTATAGTGGTCACTATCCATCATTGGAGGTTTTCAAGGAGAGACTGGACAGCCATTTTTCCAGAATAGAATAGGGTCTCCTGCTTGAGCAGGAGTTGGATTAGAAGACCTCCAAGGTCCCTTCCCACCCATTTGTTCTATATTCTTTGTTCTATGATTCATGCAACTCACTTAATGACTGCATTGATAACTAATGAAAGCTCCAGTCCTAATTGTGGTTGTAAGTTGAGGAGAAACCAAGTAAGAATCATTGCTAATGTCAGGGTCCAAAATTAAATCAGAGTCCGAGTCCAAGTATTCCTCAAAGTTCCAATTTATTAATAGAGCCATGTTGGCACATCTGGGTGAAACCCGAATCTGAAGTCCTCCGGGTTTCACCACCCAGTTGAAAGTTCAAGCCCTTGTCCCCACACCCACAAATCCATCACGTTGTCCAATCTTCAATGGCCATGCTGGCAGAGTCCACCCATCTCCTTCCGTGCAGGTGCAGAGGTGCAGAGACCTTGGCTTCCTAGAAAGAATTTGTTATGGCTACATACTAACAACCTCATACAATCCTCCCTCCCATTTTCCCACAGTAGAAAATGCGTAGTAAAATAGTATAAATTGTGGCAGGCCTAAGATCCCAAATAAAATGGCTTCGGCCTGACAGCTACATCTTTCCAAAATTGGTAACAAACCAACAACCAATTCAGCTCCCACAATGTTGGAGCTATACAAGGTTATCCCAGTTAACATATAGGCTGTCATCGTATAGGTACTAATTGCCATTTCCAGGTCATCTTCAAGGGTAGTCCAATATTGAGCAGTAACAGTCACCACTGAAAGATGAGTGACTATAGCCAGCATCTTCTGCTTCGGTTTGCCTCCTAATCTTGCATATAAAAATTTGACCTAAACCCAGGAAAAGTCAGAGATTGCTCAGCATTTTACAAAAAAACAGGTTTGTTATCTGTCCCACTTTTAAGGGTTATTGACAGCTAACAGATTTTTTAAAAATCAAAAGTAACAGTCTTTTATGCTAAAAGTTTCACTAAGTAAGAAAGAGGGAAACCTCTATGCCATTTTGGCTACTACACGTAGTCCTCAATTTATAACAGTTCGTTTAGTGATTGTTCAAAGTTACAACAGCACTGAAAAAAGTGACTTATGACCATTTTTCACATTTATGACCATGGCAGCATCCCCATGCTGACATGATCAAAATTTGGGTGCTTGGCAACTGGTTCATATTTATGATGGTTCTAGTGTCCCAAGGTCACATGATTACTTTTTGTGACCTTCTGACAAGCAAGGTCAATGGGAAAGCCAGATTCGCTTAACAACGGTGTTAGTAATTTAACAACTGCAGTGATTCACTTAACAAATGTGGCAAGGAAAGTCGTAAAATGGGGCAAAATTGACTTAACAAATTTCTCACTTAGCAACATAAATTTTGGGCTCAATTGTGGTCATCAGTCAAGGTAAATGTAGTAAATTTAAACACTATTTTTCGTCTCTGTATGCTAGGGTAAATAATAATAAATAATCAGTACAGACAAATGTTAACTAAGACATACTTAGCCAATTTATGCAATCTACCAGGGAGCAGCACTAGACTGCATTTTTTGCATTGCAAAAAGTGACAATGTAGGGCAGCTTGATCTGAAGCACTCAGCTATTTTTATTTCCCGATTATTGCTCACCCGTACATCTGCACCATCTGATTGACAGCTGTTAGGATGGCAGGGAAGTTCTATTCAGATTGCTTCTAGGCAGACAATATGAAAATACAACTCAGTCTCTCTCTCTCTCTCCCTGCCTACTTCCCAGTGCAAACATGTGGTGTAGGTCTAGCTATTTACATCCAGAGATCCAGATGGCACCTATTTTTGGGGGGTTTCTGAAGACCCTCAAGACTTGACTGAGTTCCCAGGCCTAGGTTAGTGTGTTTGGTGAGCCCCCTGTCACATTTTCTATTGTGTTTTGTTTTTAATTGTTATAACTGTGTTATTTAATGTTGTAAGCTCAGATTTTTAAGATTGAGATGATTGGGATGGGATGGGATGGGATGGGATGGGATGGGATGGGATGGGATAGGTAGAGTAAGGCAAGGCAAGGCAGGTGAGAGGAAGGAAGGAAGGAAGGAAGGAAGGAAGGAAGGAAGGAAGGAAGGAAGGAAGGAAGGAAGGAAGGAGACAGTAGATTAACAATGATGTAAATGAATTGATAGGATATGTTGTATGAGTGGTCTAGAATGGTCAGTTTCCCAATTGAAACTATGATTACATTTGTCCATATGTTGTGAAATTAAAGAGTTTTCATCATGTCTTCTGATTGCTAGTTGGTGTTCATAGATGCATTCTGCCATCCTAGACCAAGCCAAGTCCAAAAATGCTAGGGAATTTTTAGAACCCTGGAACTCTGACAAATTAGCCATTAACAGACACAGACATAAGCAATATCTATAGACTATAAAAATGAGTCAATCAACAAGGCAAAAGGGGATCAAAAAAGAAACAAGCACCTCTCCACCAGCAATCAACACCCAGATGAACATAGATTAACGCCAAGATTAACATCAGACCAACAATCAAGTAAATAATACCCCAATCAAGAAACTGCCAAACAAGCCAATAGTAAACAGCTCAACCAAAGCACCTCTAAGATCACCCCACCATCACTGACAGGGCAAGCCACTAGAATATAAACCATTCCTTACTAGCATTGATGATGTTACCTAGTTTGGTTAATGAAATGTCTACAAGAAAACAACCAAGCTTAAAGAGCACCCAAGACCTCCTCACACCATGGAGGTTTACCAAAAAGATCAAACTGGCCTATAACAAGAACATGAAGAAGAGAAAAGGACTTGCCAAGACAAAGCATTGTAATGTAATCATGGCCAGTACATACAAATAATAGCAGGCAAAGCAGATTAAAAAAAATGGCAATGTCTAAGAGCAGGAAAATTGAAGAAAGAGACAGAGAGGCTAATACCAATAGCACAAGACTGAGAAGGCAGCAACAAATAGTAAATGCATCTCTGCAAAGAAAATGAAGAAACAGTGGATCATCTTGTTAGTTGCTACATACAAACAACAGCATGACCAAGTAGGGAAAATGGTGCATTGGAATGTCTACAAGGAATAGCACCCCAGACTTAACAACTGTTGATATGAAAGGCAAAAAAAAGTCTGTATAGTGGACATGACAGTATCCGGAAGCAACAGAAGAGAAGAGAAAGAAGTGAAGAACATCACAAAATACAAAAACCTGCAAACAGAAGTGGAACAATTGTGACAAAAGAAAGCAAAGATAGCAATAACAGTAATAGGCTCCTCGGGTGCAATTCAAAAACATTTGGGGCATCATCGGCTTTTACAAAATCCCCATCAGTCAATTGCAAAAGGCAGCTTTAGTTGGAACAGCTTACATCCTGCAATGATACCATTAATATTATTAAAGAACAGCATGCACCTATCCCAGATCCTTGTGAAGAACTCAGTAGGTGGATAAAAATGTCTAAACATCTGGTGCAACCAACCATAATAATTTTCGGCACCGTTCCTTCGCATTCCCAGAACTTACCGTAGTAAGATAGGTTAGCTCCAAAGATGGTCCTTGCTTTCAAATCCATAGACCTAAGGTAGGGGTGTCAAACTCGCAGCGTCACGTTGTCGTCACGTGATGTATCATGACTTTTCCCCCTTCGCTAAATCGGGGTGGGTGTGGCCAGCGTGTGATGCATCCGGTCCACGGGCAGCGAGTTTGATCCCTGACCTAAGGGATCTCCTGTCTGGTAAAGGATTTCCCAGAATGTCTACTACATATGTTATTCTCTTTCAGTTTTAATTTTCCTGCTCCCTCCAGCCATTGCAGTCTTTTAATCACTGAATTAAATAAAGCATTGCTGCATTATTTCAATGGCCAGCGTTGTAGTGAAGAAAAAGCAAAACCCCAAACTCCAAAGCTCATAATAAAGTCATATCTGGTCCATGAGCAACTACATTTACCTTCTTAATCATCTTCAAGCAGGGGTGAAATCCAGCAGGTTCTGACAGGTTCTGGAGAACCGGTAGCGGAAATTTTGAGTAGTTCGGAGAACCGGCAAATACCACCTCTGGCTGGCCCCAGAGTGGGATGGGAATGGAGATTTTGCAATATCCTTCCCCCAGGAGTGGGAGGGAATGGGGATTTTGCAGTATCCTTCCCCTAGAGTGGGGTGGGAATGGAGATTTTGCAGTATCCTTCCCCTGGAGTGGGGTGGGAATGGAGTTTTTGCAGTATCCTTCTCCTGCCACGCCCACCAAGCCACGCCCACCAAGCCACGCCCACAGAATGGGTAGTAAAAAAAATGGATTTCACCATTGTCTTCAAGCCTCACCATATAACTCAGGAAAGGCAAGTGAGGAAAAACTCAAAGAGGTCTGGATTGTTGTTAGAATAGGTTTTTATAGTTTTAAAGTTTCTATTCCTACTCTTACACATGGATGTGCCATTTGATCACTACACCAGTTTTGTTACATTCAGCAAAGCAGATCAGTTTAGCTGAGATAAAGTTCAATAGGTTAAGCAAAAGTTTCATGGAAGAGGTAAGTTTGAAAGCATAGTGATAATGTATAAATCTTCTTGAAGGCAGATGACATAGTATGATGATTTTTATTATTATTTCTAAAGCACTTTCAGACATAAGACGTTGCTAGATGAGTTACTAATGAGACAGTGAATTCAGTCTTATTATTTAGTCTGTCAATGTTCACTTTTATCATTGTTTGGTAGAAAATGCAAGGGATTAAATTTAGAAAATTTATGGACAGCATATTTATAGCACATGTCAATGAGCAAGCATCAGGAAACATCAATTTTATTGGGAAATTAAATGAGGTTGTTACAGTCAAATTTATTGTTTAATCTTGAAAGCACCATCAACATCTAAAGGTTAGACCACCAAGTCATAAAGAAAGAGCAGCACAATCATCACTTCAATAAGCAGTATAACATAGTTATAAAATACGAGAGGACAAGAATGGAAACCTCATATACATGGTCTACTCTCAATTTACACTTTAAAAGACTTTGTGAACAAAAGATTAGCAAATTGCAAAGTGCAACCACATCCTTATACACACACAGAGAGAGAGAGACAATATCCACATAATTTATGTAAGCTCTAATTTTTAACATGTCTGGATAAATTCATAGAAGACTGGTTTATCAAGACTTTCCAGGGTCTTGAAGATTCAGTGTTATCTTTGAGTGGGATAGACATCCCTCTGCAGATCCATTTACAGAGGAACAATAATAGGAGAGGAATAATCTCTAGCTGCCTGTGAGCATCTCAGGGTTATCTCATGGAACATTGTGAGAAACAAGATGTTGGATTAGAATAGGCCTTAGCCTGATCCCTCAGAGATAGTCTCATGTTCCAACAGAAGATTGGGTGAAAGTTATTCACATCCTGTCTTGACTTCTGCAATGCAGTCTACCTAGGGTTGCCCTTTAAATGTATCCAGATCCCAGAGGTTTGGTGCAACATGCAGTCAGGATGAACTAATGGCTGTATAAATATTTGTAATTTTCTGCCATGGTACAGCCAGACATTTAAGGTGAAAAATTTAGTAAAAATGAAATTGCCTGCCCAAATGACCAATTTATGTTAAGGCAGAGGTGTCAAACTCAATTTCATTGAGGGCCACATCAGGGTTGTGTTTGACCTCAGAGGGCAGGGGGGCGTGGGCATGGTGGGCATGGCCATGGTGGGCATGACACAGGACTCATGTCAGGGGCACCTGTGGTGGCCAAGTGCTAAGGCAGGACTTCCCTGAGACCCTCCCTCACTCTCATTATAATCTCCTTCCTTCCTTCCTTCCTTCCTTCCTTCCTTCCTTCCTTCCTTCCTTCCTTCCTTCCTTCCTTCCTTCCTTCCTTCCTTCCTTCCTTCCTTCCTTTTCTTCTTTTTCCTTCCCTCTTCATTCTCCTTTCTTCTTCCTTCCCCTCTTTCCTTATTTTTCCTTCCTTGCTCTCTTCCCATCTTCCCTTCTTTTTTTCTTTGTCTTTCCTTTTTCCCTTTCTCCTTTCCTGTCCCTTCTTGCATGCTCAAATGCAAAAGGGAAAACATTTCTCCTTTTGTTTTGTTTTTAGTTTGTTTTGATAGCCCTCTGCCAGCAAAAATGGAGCCCGGGGAGCCCCCTGAGTTCCGTTTTTGCTAGCAGAGGCACCGCGGGGCCGTTGCTGTTTCCAGGCCAGCCCCACGGGCCAGATTTAAGCACCCCACAGGCCAGATCTGACCCACTGGCCTTGAGTTTGACACCCCTGTATTAAGGCATTTATTGAGACGTAAAGTACTACAACTGGGGAAAAGAGCTTCCAAATACATTGAAATAACCCACCATTGACTTCCATAGTAGCAGATCTATTTGCCTATTCTTTTGTGTGGCCAGCCTTGCTCCCTCTGTTAAATTGAATTGGCACACTCTTATGGGCCAGTAAGGTTTTTTTATCAGCTACAATACAACATGATTATGAATTAAGATGTGTGTGACTTGCAATTTGCAAATCACAATAGGAGAAGGAGAAGAAAGGAACAGCATTCCAATCTATTATGTGGTACTTTGATTGTCAGATAGCTTAATTATTCTTGTCCTTTTATGCTAACTTTCCTATCAAGAAAAAGATATAGCCATTCAAAAGAGATTAAATAAAGAAGGGTCAAGAAAAAGATATTATAAAAAGAACAAAGAAAATGACTCTTGAAAGAAATCAGTCAAAATCATGGAAGTAGCAGAAAGGTAGAATGAAGTCCAAAGCTGCTGTTCATTTCACAGAAGACAAACTAAAAAACCTTTCCTTCATCTCCATTCCATCACTAAAACGAATAAACCATTAAAGAACCAGCTAGTGCTCATAGGCCAGTTCATTACTGCACCTCGCAACAGGAATGAACAATAGCAGCCATTTCCCAAATTCAGTGTCCTTCAGATCTGTGGACTTCAACTTCTAAAATTTTCCTGCTCGCTGAGTTATTGTGAGCAATAGCAGTTGAATTGTACACTATCAACTCTGAAGCGAACCTGGCTGGCGCCATTTTGGAGGCTTCAGGGTTGCCACAGTGCGAAGAAGGGATAGGGAGCGGGGACATAGTTAGATGAGGAGTTTGTAGTCCAAACAAAATAGTTTCCTGTGGGAACCAAGGACATTCCAACAGGTGGCTGGGGAGAATTGAAGTCCGGTTACCATACAACCAGCCAGCACCTTCAGTCAGCACCTTGATTGGACAATGTGACTAATTGCCTGGGGGAAGGGGAAACTTTCACTTTTAATCAGGGGAAAACTGCAGGAACTTTCAGAGTCAGTTTTCACCAGCTTGTGCCAATATGATATCTCTAATAAAATTGTTCTCTGAGGAACTTACCTGCTTCAGAGTTCTGCTTTCTATGGAGTTATTACTTGGGACGCTGACATACACATCTGGAGGATATCAAGACTATGGAAGGCTGAGCTACAGTCAGCATCATATTCCCATTCCCCATCAAGACCCCCTCTAAAAAAAGTTGCAAGGAGAATCAAAGATTTCTCCTTTTTGGCTGCACTTTATGATTACATCCAATCCTAAACTGAATATGAACTACAGTTTGTTGAAACAAGAAAAAAATTCATCCGTTATTCAGAGTTGGCTTGATTCAAGCAATCCACAGTTAAGGTTAATCGTAGACTATTGGTTAAGCAGCATGGGATAAAAACTTCCAATTTCTTCTCCATGAGCATGCTGAAGTCAGAGAAGACGGGGGAAGCTAGGCAGGGAAGAATCCCTCCCGAGCTCCAGGCATGATTTAACAGAAAATCTGAGCCCACACGGTCTGCTTAGCCAATGTATTTCCAGCCTTCTTCCCCAACTTGCATAACACAGCTTAGAAGCTTATTTGGACTCAGCTCCATTTACCTTTTATAAGTCCTCTCAAATTACATTCTTTTCAGGACTATTTTTTTTTTCCTGGGAGAAAGTCATACTGAGTGATCAAGCACAGACTTTGCGTGCTAACAGCTCCCAGTTTAATCTGGTTAAAGCTGGATATAAAGCCACACTGAAAATTTTTCCCTAATAACCAAGTCTCTCTGTCAGTCAATCTAAGCCAGCGGTTCTCAACCTGTGGGTCGTGACCCCTTTGGGGGTCGAACGACCCTTTCACAGGGGTCGCCTAAGAGCGTGCTAGCCCACCATCTTGGTGCCACGCCCCCTTTTTCACCTCATCACGTGCGGGGAGGGGGCGGGGCAGGGGTCGTGGCGGCAGGGCGGGGGTCACGGCATTAGGAAGGTTGAGAACCACTGATCTAAGCAATACTGAAAAGTTGTATTCTTGTCAGGGACACAAATGGTACATTATGGAATACAAAAAGGAAAGGAATATCAGTGGTAGGAGAAGATATCTTGCCAGGAAAACAACAAAATAGCGCTCAGAATAACAGATTTGGAAGGAGCTTTGGAGGTCTTCTAGTCCATCACCAGAAACCACTCATCTTTTGCTTTACTTCAGTATAACTTCAAGAAGTTTTTCTTCCCTCGAATGTAGTTCTCTCAACCTTGAGCCCATCAGGATCAAATTCCAGGTTGTGGGCAGAATTAGCCTGCAATATTGCATTCTAATCACTACACCACCAGGACTCTGCAGTGACCAGAACTTGATGCAGTGTGTCCTCACTAATGCAGCAGCACTATCACTTCTTGTGATCTTGATGCTGTCTCTCTGTTAAAGCAGCCTAGGAATGCATTGACATTTTTGGCAGCTGCAGCACAGGTGGGTTTCAGCAGGTTCTGACCAGTTCTGGAGAACCGGTAGTGGAAATTTTGAGTAGTTCAGAGAACCAGTAAATACCACCTCTGACTGGCCCTGCCCCCATCTATTCTCTGCCTCCCGAGTCCCAGCTGATCGGGAGGAAATGGGGATTTTGCAGTAACCTTCCCCTGGGTGGGGAGGGAATGGAGATTTTGCAGTATCCTTCCCCTGCCACGCCCACCAAGCCACGCCCACCAAGCCCATCAAGCCACGCCCACAGAACTGGTAGTAAAAAAAATTGAATCTCACCACTGAGCTGCAGCCCACTAAGACACCTAGATACCTCTCATAGCTACTACTGTTGAGCCAGGCACCACCTATTCTATACCTGTGCATTTAGTTCTTCTTTCTTAAGTGTAAGATCTTAGTTTTCTCACCACTGAATTGCATTTTGCTGAATAGGGCCCAGTGTTCAAGTCTGTCAAGATTCTTCTGAATTCTATCTAAATGTTGGCTATTCCCTTAGCTTGGTGGTATCTGCAAAATTAATGAGTTCCCCTTCTATCTCTTCATCTTGGTCATTTATGAAGTATTGGGTTTTAACACAGAGCCTTGAGGTATCCCACTACATGTTTCCCTCCATGTAGATGTAGTTCCATTAAGGACTACATGGTGAGTGTGGTTGGTCAGCCAACTGTGAATCTATCTGATGGTGGTACTGTCTATCCCACATTGTTTTATCTTACCAAGAAGTAAGCTGTGGTCTACTTTGTGAAATGGGGTCTAAGTAAACCATGTTCACGGTATTTCCCTGATCCACTAATTTATCAAAGCAGGCAATAAGGTTTGTCAGTGTAGAATGACACTTCCCCATATTTCATGATGCATGTTAAAAGTAGAGGAGGGTAAAATGTTTCAGATTAGAGATTTTTCAAGCTCAAACATGATGACCTGCTTGTAATACTTATTTTTTTAAAAAATCAAGCTTGAAACAGCTGTTCAAACCATTCCAGAAATGTTCTGAGTTTGGAATTCTTCCAAAATAGCTGGAACAGCATCAGAATGCTGCCTATAAAGTTGGAACAGCTGTTTTAAATTCCAAATAGGTCATTTTAAGTGTGAAACTTTCAGAATGTGGAATATTTTGCACCACTGCTAGTCAAAAGTTCATTTATAGTAAGGTGATTTCTGCGGTATTACAGCGGGGGTGTCAAACTCGTGGCCCATGGGCTGGATACATCACGCATTGGCCATGCCCATGCCCATTCCCGATTTAACGAAGGGGGGAAAAGTCAAGATACGTCACGTGACGATGTGATGTCGCGAGTTTGTCACCCGTGATTTATAGGGTCTCATTCAATCATTATGTCAAAATAACAATGGACAGTTGATCGTATGAAGCAGCTCAACATCACTGTGCAGATATTTGCCTACAGGCAACAGTAAGTTAATAGATATCCAGTTTATAAACAGAATTCCATCATCATTTAGTTTCACAGCTGACGGTCGAAGATCAAACCGGATTCAGATAACAAGCCTTCCTAAGGTCCCATTATACTGAATTAATAAATAATTCACCCCATAAAAAATGGAAGTCATTTCCATATTTGTAAAATACAAATGAATGCAACATTCAAAAGAATGGGGTAAAATTGGAAAGAGAATAGCAATAGCAATAGTAGTTATATACCACTTCATAGTGCTGTACAGAAATAGTGTCTAGTGACTTTTTTTTAAAAGAGTTACTGGAAAAGATGTTTACATGCACAGCTCACCCTGAAAGTATCAAGCAATTCAATGTATGAATTGCTGTGCAATTCTTCTCAATACAGCTTCAGGGAGAACTCTGCTGATTTCCCCAGAGCTTACTAAACAGTTGATCAGTATCAATTTCATCAGAGCTTAACAGTTGTTTATAGACATGGAGATGGAGACAGATATTATTTTTGATAGTTTCACTAATTTTCAGAAAGTTATTGGATTTCTATCAGACAATTCTATCTGGAAATGAACCCAGGGGGGAAAAAAAACAACCTCTTGGGTACTATAATTTCTCTCCTGATTTGTTGCCGTGATGGTTTTTGAAAATGCCAGAAGAACATTAGAACAATAGCCCTGGGAATCATATTCACAAAGGGGGAACTCAATTTCCAGTCTTCAGTATGCAGAGTTGGCTAATAACCTTCACCTTTCCCATATCACAATGCTGATATATCATAGCATCTTGATATCAGCTCGATTCAGTGCTTACTCTCAGCACTAATTTGCAGAGCATGGGGTTCTGCAAAGAGATATGTATGACATCATGCATGTCATGAAATCTTCATGAAAATTACATCATTTCCACATAGCATATATTATGCATGGGACATCATCTGTACCATATATCAATGGATATAAGAAAACATTAATAGAGCAATATTTCTACTCAGGGGAGACTAGTGATATGGAAAAGCCAGAGACTCATGATCTTTTATGCTATTTCTTTTATAAAAAATATTCAAGGAACTAATCCTTTTTGGTAAACTCCCAAGCAGGTAATCCAAATATTTGATCTGATAATCAAAGTTAATTGATTTATCACTAAGTGCTGTACATATTACCTTCTGGTTAGCACGATTTAAGGTACCCAGCCTCTCCTATAAATCAATTATGTGTGGGGAAGTAGCTTTGTTTTTAGGAATTATTCCAGTTGTCTTAAACTGTTGGATATTCTTTTATTTGTTGGATATTCTATACTCTGATATCCCGACTGTCATAACAAACAAGGTAAACCAGAAAAGTACTAACCGGTGTTTTAGTTCCCATATTTACTTGGGAACACAAAGGAGATAAATATTGTGAAAGAATTACCATACTTTTTGGAGTATAAGATGCACTTCCCACCCCCCAAAAGTGGATGAAAATTGCGGTGCGTCTTATACACCGAATGTTGCCAAAGCCCTGCCTACCCGCTGGCCCCCACCCTTTGGCTGTTTTCTGACTCCACGCATTGCATTTCCGGCCTCCGCACGCCCTGTTTTTGAGCTCTGCGGGTCGCATTTCCAGCCGGTTCCAGGCGGCGGGGATCGGCAGTGGCGAATGGGCCACGCTGAATGGGCCGTGGCAGCAATGAACAGGCCATGGCAAACGGGCCGTGGCAAATGAGCCACGGCAAATGGGCCATGCTGAACAGGTGGCCATGGCAGCAAACGGGCCACGGCAAACGGGCGCCACCGAATGGGTCGTGCTGAATGGGCCGCGGTGGCGGCAAATGGGCCGCAGCAAATGGGCTGCGCCGAACAGGCCACGGCAGCGGTGAACAGGCCACAGCGGCGGCAAATGGGTGGCGGTGAACGGGCCGCTGCGATGGCGAACGGGCGGCGGTGAATGGGTGGCAATGGCGAATGGGTGGCAGCAGCGCTGAATGGGCTGCAGCGAACAGGCCAGATGAATAACGGATGGATGCTTGGAGGCAAAGGCAGATATTTTTTTCTTGTTTTCCTTCCCAAAAAAGGTAGGTGCGTCTTATAGTCCGGAGCGTCTTATACTCTGAAAAATACAGTATCTCATACCTACAAAAAAGCTCTTTGAAGATGGCAATATTTTAATTGGCTTTTTTGTTTTACTTTTTGTAGAAAGTTGGAAGAAGCTATTTCAACCATCAACTCTAACCCCCATTCAATGCAAGAATTCAAAATAAAGCTTCTAGCATCTGTTTAATCAGATGCTAGAAGGGAGCTTATGTCTTCTTTCTCATGGATTTTAAATGTCTACATATTTGAACTGTACTCTTTTCCCCCTGTTAAGTCAGGTGATCTACCCATCCCTGCCTTAACCCAAAATTGCTGCCCAATTACCAATACTTACCTTGCCTGCCGCTTCTGACAAACTTTCAAGATCATCCAAGGATCAAGACTTTATATTCTTTGAGGCTTTTTTTAAAAAAAATGTCAGAGTATAAGGAAAACAAGCTATTTATATATATCTTGACACAATGAAAACTGTTCCTTGGCAGTTTAGAGGGTATATAGAAGAACAAAATGAAAAATCCACATTATGATATTAAATC
Source organism: Thermophis baileyi (assembly GCA_003457575.1). Lineage (NCBI taxonomy): Eukaryota > Metazoa > Chordata > Lepidosauria > Squamata > Dipsadidae > Thermophis > Thermophis baileyi. The sequence continues at coordinate 220,434 of QLTV01003977.1, forward strand.
AATATACATCAACTGCTAATTCTACATTATAAATGTTCTATGAAAATGTTCAATTTTTAGCATTATCCTAAATCCAATTATGGAGGGGACTAGTCCAATTTCCAATGGAAGGTTGTTTCCAAAGGTCAGCGTTACTTCTGTGAGGAGTACCATCTAGCTTTATTCCCTTTCCTGAAAGTGGGGAATATCAGCTGTTTCTACCCAGGTGACCTTCTAGGTCAGGCCAATTCAATTTGGCATAAGCAGCTCTGGAGAAACTGTCAATAGGAACCAAATCATAAAGGGCTTTATAGGTCAAAACCAGCCCTTGGTAGCCCTCTAGAAACTATAAATAACGACTTCACCAATTTACAATAAAGGCAGTTTAGGAAGAAAATAAAGACATACCCTCATGCATATGAAGGATACTTTGATTTTTTAAGTGGGAATTACTTTGGTTGCCAGAACTGTTGTAACCTCATGCTTTTTATTTTCTCAATCTTGTTAAAGAGATTCTGGACAGCCCATTTGATGCAGGGGGTTAAGATGTTGGATCAGAATAGAATAGAATAGAATAGAATAGAATAGAATAGAATAGAATAGAATAGAATAGAATAGAATAGAATAGAATAGAATAGAATAGAATAGAATAGAATAGAATTTTTTATTGGCCAAGTGTGATTGGACACACAAGGAATTTGTCTTGGTGCATATGCTCTCAGTGTACATAAAAGAAAAGATAATCTCGTCAAGAATCATAAGGTACAACACTTAATAATAGTACG
>QLTV01003977.1:224936-235089 GCA_003457575.1 Thermophis baileyi
ATAGCGTCGTTTTGAGGGTAGGAGTTGAAACAGTTTGTGTCCAGGATGTGAGGGGTCTGTAAATATTTTCACAGCCCTCTTTTTGACCCGTGCAGTATACAGATCCTCAATGGAAGGCAGGTTGGTAGCAATTGTTTTTTCTGCAGTTCTAATTATCCTCTGAAGTCTGTGTCTGTCTTGTTGGGTTGCAGAACCAAACCAGTTATAGAGGTGCAGATGACAGACTCAATAATTCCTCTGTAGAACTGTATCAGCAGCTCCTTGGGCAGTTTGAGCTTTCTGAGTTGGCGCAGAAAGAACATTCTTTGTTGTGCTTCTTTCATGACGTTTTTGATGTTAGGTGTCCATTTTAGATCTTGCGATATGGTAGAAGCCGGGAGACTGTGAGGTCTAAGCTTGTTTTAGTTTTAGAGGTCAGCTGGGTGACTTGGGACCAGTTATTCTCCTTAAACTTTGAAAAGAATGCAAAGGCAACCAGTTCTGAAATTGTTGTCAAGAAAACTGTGGATTTGTTCATGTAATTGCCAAGAGTCAAGATCTGAATACAAAAACAAAAGAGAGATGGAGGGAGGGAGGGAGAGAGAGGGGGGGGAGAGGGAGGGAGGGAGAGAGCGGGAGAGAGTGATGGAATGGAATGGAGTGGAATGGAATGGAATGGAATGGAATTGAGCAAGGTTTCTATTCGGTACTCCTGCGGGAGGGAGGGGGAGTGAATGGGGGGGGCTTTTTGATGCTTATTCATCGAAAATAAATGCTTTCCATTCGGCAAATTCCAAAGAGCCTAATGTTAGTTTCACATTGTTATAGCTAAAAATGAGTTAAACTTGTCCCATTCATAAGCTGGGAACACGAATAAGAGAAACTCATAGGAACACCAAGAAACAGTGGCTTCCACTGGGAAGGGAAAGTTAATTTGCAAGAAGGGCAACATACATCTGGTCATGTTATTTTTCTACATGTGTTGATCTTGCACAGATGGACAAATGGGATGGGGCTAGGACTCAGCAGATTTTAGCACCTGCCCTGCAGAAGTTCCTGTTCAGTAAAATAGATGTTGCATGTGTGCTGTGGTTGAATGCAAGTGGGAATACAGCAGTGGTGGGTTGCTGCCGGTTCGGACTGGTTCTCCCGTACCGGTGGTGGAAATTTGCACCCGCTTGCCGAACCGGCAGCGATGGCCAGCTGTCCACACTCCCGAACCAGTTCTCCGGTCGCCGCGGCTGGCAAAGAACCCTCTGTGCATGCGCAGAGGCTTCTGCGCATGCGCAGAGGGTCATTTCCCCGATGTGATGTCGCGATGCAAACTGGTAGGGAAGGTAAGTGGAACCCCCCTCCAATGTTCCCTCTGACATTGAAAATCGCTGCGCGGCAGTTGGAAACTGCTGCACGGTGATTTCCTGTCACGTGCGCGGCCGCGCGGCCGCACAGCTTAGAGGGAACATTGCCCCCCTCCCCCCTGGAATGCAGCTATTATCAGATTTGGATTTATAACTACAAAATGTAGGGTTTGGTTTCAAGTGTCCTAGCTCTGAAATAGAGGGCATTTTGCAAGAGTGTGGAAGCACTTTAATCATTCATAGTCCAGTACAGAAAGGTTTTTACTTTGACCCTACGCATAATAAACATCTCCAGCAAAAACTATTTTGGGTTGTACCTTTTAAAGTTTTTTGAGATTCCAGCCAACTGAAAAGAATGAATATAAATACTGGTGATATGTGGAATATCACACTCCTCCAGAGATCAGATTGGTCCTGACAATTATTGACCTTCGAGAAGCTCTTCAGAACTTAGTTCTGTGCTTGAACCTGAGACCTTGGGTGTGTAATGGAGCTTGTTTCCTGGTTGTATTGATTGTATGATATTTCTAAACTTTTTCCTCTTGGCTGCTATGTGTATTTATGTGATATTTTTGCATTTTTAATGACATTAGATATGCAGAATCATGACGTGGGCAGCCCATATAGATCCCATGAATAAGTGTATTCTAATGGAGTTACACACTTCTACTGATTTATTTTATATTTGAAATGAGTTCTGCTGCAGTAGGAAGAATGGCCTTAACAACAAGGAGATGTTCTCTCTTCCTTTACCATTTCCCTTTTAAGGGAGGGTAATATTGTACTGCTAACCAGAGCATACAAAACATTTGCTAGACCAATTCTCGAATACAGCTCATCTGTCTGGAATCCGCACTGCATATCGGACATTAATACAATTGAGAGAGTCCAGAGATATTTCACGAGAAGAGTTCTCCACTCCTCTGTTCGTAACAGAATACCTTATGCCACCAGGCTTGAAATTCTGGGCTTAGACAACTTAGAACTACGCCGCCTTCGGTCTGACCTAAGCATAGTACACAAAATTATCTGCTACAATGTCCTACCTGTCAATGACTACTTCAGCTTCAACCGCAACAACACACGAGCACACAATAGATACAATCTTAAGGTAAACCGCTCCAAACTCGATTGCAGAAAATACGACTTCAGTAACAGAGTGATAAATGCCTGGAATGCACTGCCTGACTCTATGGTTTCATCCCCAAACCCCCATAACTTTAACCTTAGACTGTCTACTGTTGACCTCACCCCATTCCTAAGAGGTCTGTAAGGGGCGTGCATAAGCGCGCCACCAACATGCCTACCGTCCCTGTCCTACTGTCCCCATTTATTCGTAACCATTTCCTGTATTCGTAATCATGTTTATACTTATATCTGTTATCTTATACATGCTAAAGGGTGCAATAACCAGGAAAACCATTTTTACTGGAGGCTTAGACTTAGTGAAAAGTACTTCTATTTTTCAGCCCAGTTTTTAACATATTCAATATATTACACAAGTTCACCTTTAACATTCATTGAAAGAGGTTATCTACTTCTTGGATTCCAAGCCTGAATGAGCATTGTTTGTGAGACAAAAAAAATACCCTCTTCAAAAAAAAATTTTTTTTTAAAAAAAAAGAACTAATCATTAGATAATTATATCAAATCATTTAAAACAGTTGGAAGTCCAAGTAAGTAAACAAGCTTTCCCCAGAAAATAATTTTAAAAGGACCAGCCTTTCTTCAATGGAGAAGGGTATAGATTTTCTTTTAATTACAAAAATTGATTACTCGTTTTTCATTAGAGCTTGTTCTTTTCAACACAGGTTTCAAGAGGGAACAATAATGAAGGTGCAATTAACATGGGAAGAGGAGGAAAAAAGGAGCACAGTTCTTTTTAAAAAGTTCTGGTGGACAAAGGATACAATACGTCTGATTCAGCATTAAACTGAATACTTGTAAAACAGGGTGATAGGTTATTTTTTTTTTTAAAGAAACCATCTATACGGCTGCTCATCTATCAACCAACTCTGGGTGGCTCCCAATCAAAAATTCAAAGACCTATAAATTATATTAAAAGTATTAAAAAAAACCATTAAAACATTAAAAACCAAAAACCTTCTGACCACAGAACTTCTATAGTAGGAGGAAAACGAGCACCAAGCAGGTGAACTCCTCAGCCAATTATTTGTTAGATCCACTGGTAAGAACAACCAATTAACCAATTTTCTGAGGAATTCTGAGAACAAAAAAAATGTTATTTTATGTCTAAGGAAATGCTCACCATCCCATTGCAACCAGGGGTGGGTTCCAACTTACCTCGCTGCCGGTTCGCTCCCTCCCGTGCTGCGTGGGCGTGCCGTATGGGCGCAGTAACAAAAAATCCCCCCCCAAAAAACAAAGCCCAAAAAAAGATGCCGACCGCATGCACAGTGCCGGAAGTCAGCTTCTGCACATGCTCAGAAGGAAAAAAATAAATTCAAAAAATTCTAAAACAAATTCTAAAAAAATTCAAAAAAAGATGGCGGCCCCCACGGACTGGCACCGACCGATCTGGTTCGGTGATGTCATCATGACATCACCAGCGGGTCACTATCGGTTCGGGTGAACTGTCCCGAACCGGGAGGAACCCACCCCTGATTGCAACTCAACCCAATAGGGCTGCCAGTACTATCCATGCTTTACACCACGGGTGTCAAACTCACGGCATCAGGTTGCCGTCACGTGACATTTCCTGATTTCCCCCCCCCATCGGAGCTGGGGTGGGCGTGGCCTATGCGTGACGCATCTGACCCGCGGGCCACCAGTTTGACACCCCTGCTTTACACAGTGCCTCAGAATTCCAAGGCGCTCTAAAGCTTCTCACAAAATTATTTCAGAGAACGCAGGTTGTTATACAAAGCCAGAATGATGGTTAAGTGACACTCAGGTTATCAATTCAGGCAAGAACTCAACTGAAATGTCATTTGATATGCTGACTTTTATGGTGCAGACATGGCATTAATATCCCGAATCTAGGCCAGTATTCAAGATAAGCAAAAATGGAATATTTGTTATTTAGATAATGGAATGTTTTTCCTTTCAGTCAGAAGGACAAGACTGTTTAAAGGTAGCATTGTTACAATTTCTAATAATCTATCATTTCTCTATGTGGTTCTTCAAAGCACAAAGCAGCAAGGATTATGACCACATGGTGTCTACAAATCCATATCTTCCAATGGAACAGGGTTCATAGACCAGTGTTTCTCAGCCTCGGCAGCCTTGAAGATGAATGGACTTCAGTTCCCAGAAATCCCCAGCCAGCCTTAGATCATCAATAAAGTGAATATAGCAGCTGATCTTAATAAGAGCAGGCATTCTCCTCCACTGCTATGATTCATAAACTAACAGCTGTGACAACATGGGACTTCCCTTGAGGATTACTGTATCAATGTTGTTTCCAGCTAACTGGTATTGCGGGTAATTGAGGTTTTGATTTTGTACTCCATCCTTCAATTGTGCAACGAACCTGGATTTTGGAGCACCTTCAGCATTTCTATTTTGACTTTGGATAGCTCTGGATATTCACTTGAGTAATCATCCATATGTGTTTTATGTACCCATTCCTGACCCTTTGAAATAGTTCTCTTCTTGTACTTGCAGGAGCTCAAATATATTCTTGTAAGTTTACCTTAGGCCATAAATTTAAAACAAAGAAGGTAAGAGTAACGTTACCTTTCTGCTTCTTTCTATTGTATTTTATTCTATTAAGATTCCATGAATATATTAGAGGAAAATGCAAAGGAAAATGAAGACTGGAGTATTAGAAAAGTTTGCAAGTTTAAATAGAATAAGGATGAGATGAAATTCTGGCTGGGAAATATGAGTAAACGTAATAATACTGAATCTGACGTTATACTGAGACGGTGGCACTGAGCTAGTAATAGCTGCCATGGACTCTGTTCAGATATTGAAGCCACAATATATATCAGAACAATGGTAATCCTAGATACTGGAGATTCATTAATGGAGACATAGATTCGGATAATAATTATCATTGTCAAAGACAGTTCAAATGGAGCAGTTTTATTATACCGCCAGAAGGATTTTTTAAAAACTATTTTACAAGGTTTACACCAGGAAAACTCTATCATAAGAATACCACTCTAGTTTATAGAGTAAGAAAAAGTTATTATACTTGAGAGATGGCTTATTATCAGTATATATTATTTCTACAGTAGTAATAAGAACCATTTTGTCCTTCATAAACCTGCAGTTTAGCTGGAGGTGAGGAGACCCTTTAATAAATGGCAGTTTCATAAATAAATTCTGGTTAATTCATTCCAGTTTCAGTCGGAGCCTTAAGGTAGAAGTAGACTAGTTCAATTCCTATAACACTTATGAGATGTTATAATAGAAATTTGAAAAGCAAGAAACTTTCCACTGTAGATTAGCCGCATTGTTTTTGTTATGAAGATTGCTATATAAAAGACTGAGATATGCAAATGTTCCAATTGCTTGTCTGCTTTTTATATGAATAACATAGGCTGAAACTGGAAAATGACTGCAGAAACAAACATACAAGATTCTCTGGTGCCACAATTTGGTGTGAGGGATTGTACTTCATGCTAGCTCTACACAGGCATTGTGAGCAAACAGTTGTGTGAGTACGGGCAGTTGTGTGAGTATGTCTATCCACTTGATATTTACTATTAAAAATATTCATAAACTGATCATACAGACAGACCATTGGATTAATATGTGTACTTTCACCTATATCTATACAAGAACAAAATTTAAACACTGTGGGTGGAATTTGTACAGGCAATAGTTGTGTCTTTAGTAAAGACTTGGCAAGCTAGCTACTTTCAATTCCCAGAATGCCCTCAGAAACACCTAACATGTGGAAATAGGATTTCATTTCAGATGAAAAAAAGATTTCATTTCTATCTATGCTTAATGTGGTTATAAAATAAGTGCTCTCTAAACAGTGCCGCAAATAGTTTTTTAGGATATTATAGAGATCAATAATCTTTACAGAATTTCTATTATAACTCTTTGACCAGTTTTAAATGGCTGCTGTGGGGATAGAGAAAGTTGCCAAATATGCTGCTCCAATGTAGGTGTTTCACAGAAAACTGTGAGGTTGAAAACCAGTAACTTTTTTTGACCATAGTTAGATACAGGAGTAGAAGCTCAGTCTAAGACACAGATCCCAAACGACAGATATGTCATAAACACAATGACACACAAAAAGTTCTCCCTCCCTCCCTCTCTCTCTCCCTCTCTCTCTCTCTCTCTCTCTCTCTCTCTCTCACACACACACACACTGTAAGTTGTGTGAGCTCACACACAGGGACACGATTCTGATGAATGTATCAGAGGTGGGTTCCTGCCGGTTCAGACCGGCTCTATAGAACCGGTAGCGGGAATTTCGCCCCACTCGCCGAACTGACAGCAATGGCCGGCTGGACACGCCCCCGAACCGGCTCTCTCGGCGGCGCCATAGGTGCCGCCATCTTGTTTTTTGCTTATGCGCATGCGCAGAAGCTTGGTTTTTAGCATTGTGCATATGTGCGCGTGCCCACGCGGCGCGTGAGGAAGCGAACCGGCAGCGAGGTAAGTCAGAATCCACCTCTGGAATGTATGCGTACTTTCTCTGCACACTTGATTCATTAGTGCTCTCTTCCTTGTCGGCATCATCACAATGCCACACATACAATCCTTGCTACTTCTCTCTTATGTATATCTCCTAGCATGAAGGAGAATAAAAAAAAATAAGGAATGGAACATGGTCAGAAGCAACAGGAAGAAGAGGAATGGTAAAAGGAAGAGCAAAAGAGAAGATTAAGTGGAAGAGGAAATATAAAGGCCCATACGCTACCTCTAATGCAGTGTTTCTCAACTATGGCAACTTTAAGTTGTGTGAACTTCACCTCTCAGAATTCCCCAGCCACAAAATTGCTAAAGTTGAGAAACTCTCCATTTCAATGTGGTCATTCATTTCTCTTTGGCCCTCCACAGGGAAATGTTCTCCTTCCCTTTTCCCTTTCCTTCCCGTACTCACAATTGTTCCATCACCTCCTGCCACTTTCTCCAGCAGTCACATCTATCCCAGTTGAGATCCAATCAAAATTAACTTGGGACTTGGAAAAAGAGAGCCACCAGGAAGTAATTTGGAATAAAACTGCTGGAATGCTAGCTGACCCTCAAGAAACAAAAGGCTTTGTAAACCAGCAAGATGGGGACAGATAGATTTGCAGGTAAGATAAGGTGAGGTGAGGTGATGCATCATCATATAGATCTTCAGTAAACAGACAACTTTTTTTTCCCCTTCCACCCTTCCTTAGATTGTCAGTCAGGATTGTTCCTACTTCAAACTGCTGGTGCTAAAATTCCAGGCCATGGATACAAGAAAAAGTTATTTGCCTGCAGTTCCTATTCTTGTGCATGTCGCTCAAGCATTCGATCAGAATAATTCTTTTCTGGGTAGACACTCTGGAGACCTGGCAGCTTAGGAGGATAGAGATGGGAGAAATATTCAGACTGAATGGTGAAGACACAGATGCTGATAGAGAGAAGGATCCAAGAGATGATGGATAGAAAGGAATTATTATTACTTTTTTTCCCTTTTTTCTAATATAATGATGGCCTGATTAAAAACAAGAATAGAGTTAGAAATAAGAATGCACACCTTTATATAAAGTAATAGTTAGATGGAAAGATTGGAGGTTGAAAGATGGTATTATTAGGTATGTTTAAATAATAGGATGACTGGTACTTGAATGGCGTATTGTGACTTTGAACAACCAAATAATGAAGGACTATGTCTTAATATAAACAAGTGTATTAACACTAGGATTAGTAATGGTGGCCTGACTAGAAGTTAGAATAGAGGTAGAAATAAGAAATAGGGGGAATATTAGCAGATATAATTTTTATATAATAGAATATAAGTAATAATTAGATGGAAAGATTAGAGGTTGAAAGGTGGTATTACTATGTATGCTTAATTGGCATTAAAATGGAACATTGAAATATTGAATTACTACTCTAAAACAATCATGTATATCAATACTAGGATTAGATAAGTTTGATTAATGTAACAACTATTATTATTATCATTGCTGTTTGTATCAAAATGAATTATACCCAGAGGCCACACTGTTCATGTATTGATATTGATGTAAAAATAAAAATCCAATAAAACTTAAAAAAAAAACAATTCTTTTCTCATGTACCAGAGTGGGCACTTCGTATTTCAAAACTTTCTTTCAGCTAGATTCTCTTTGAAACCTATGTGGTCTCAGACCATGATTAGAGTCTCATCCGATATCCAAACAGTCTTTAAAATTCTTTTTTTTTTAAAGGACCTGTATAAAGTTGGAAGACCCATTTTTTAAAGTTAAGGTGCCAATAACAATTTACATTATGACATTGCTGCAGTTAGATAACATTTGTAAAATTGATTGTGTATATATATATGTGTGTGTGTGTGTAAACCAGTGGTGGGTTGCTCCCGGTTCGGACCGGTTCTTAGAACCGGTAGCGGCAGCGGCGGGAGGCTCCGCCTACCCACCCGGGATGCTTCTGCACATGCGCAGAAGCGTCGCACGCGTGCAAGCGCGCACGCGAACTGGTAGTAAAGGGTTTTAGAACCCACTACTGGTGTAAACATATACAAACATGTATACACACATACCAGGTTCCAGTCCTTCCTAATGCATAGAAGTCAGTTGGATGACTTTGAGCTGTTCATCTCCTCTCAGCCTTCATTAAGCATCAGGTTTTCCAACAAACTGGCTGAGAAACAGAAACCTGTGTCACATCATGCTTTGCAGGTGAACTTAAGTGAGCATTGTAGAATACAAGTTGACTCTGCAATGCTAGGAAAAAGACCATACGCACAAAAAGAAATGTATCTCACGGTTATGTGTGCGAAATAGGTTATATGTGTTTATGAGCAATATCGTGTTCTAATTTTTATAGAATAGAATAGAATAGAATAGAATAGAATAGAATAGAATAGAATAGAATAGAATAGNACAGAACAGAACAGAACAGAACAGAACAGAACAGAACAGAACAGAACAGAACAGAACAGAATTCTTTATTGACCAAATATGATTGGACACACAAGGAATTTGTCTTTAATGCATAAGCTCTCGGTGTATATAAAAGCTATAAGTGATAAATCATGATCATAGTCATCATAAAAATACATTCATCACAAATCATAAGATACAACAGTGATAGTCATAGGATACTAAATAAGCAATCAACATAAATCATACTAGGAAACTAAATAAAACAAAATAAATCATAAAGATACAAGTAACACAGTTATATAGTCATAAGTAGAAAAGAAGATAGGTAATAGGAAACATGAGAAGAATAATAGTAATACAGCCTTACTAAATAGTTTGACAGTGTTGTGGCAATTAGTTGTTTAGCAGAGTGATGGCAGGGCAGGGGGGGGGACTGTCCTTGTGTCTAATTGTTCTGGTGTGCAATGCCCTATTGTGTCATTTTGAGGGTAGAAGTTGAAACAATTTATGTCCAGGATGTGAGGGGTCTGTAGATATTTTCACAGCCCTCTTTTTGACTCTTGCAGTATACAGGTCCTCAATGGAAGGCAGGTTGTTTTTTTCTGCAGTTTTCTGCAGTAATACACACACACACACACACATATCTATATATATCTATATCTATATCTATATCTATATCTATATCTATATCTATATCTATATCTATATCTATATCTATATCTATCTATCTATCTATCTATCTATCTATCTATCTATCTATCTATCTATCTATCTATCTATCTATCTATCTATCTATCTATCTAT
>QLTV01003977.1:255312-265637 GCA_003457575.1 Thermophis baileyi
TTTGGCTCTTAAATAGAACCAAACTCCTGTGCTTCAAGATTTGTGGCTTCTAGACTAGCTGAAATGACAAAATTCCTTGTTTTTTATGTTGTGTATTGTTTAATAGATTTAGTTAATTACAAGATCTAGTGTATTTGTTGTTTTTATTGTAAACAAAGACAATTGTATTGAAGAGATCCAATGATATCAGAAGAATGTGTACTTTTCTCGTATGTAGATACCACTTGTCCATTCCACACTAAGACCTCATTTGTCTGAAAGGACACACAAATGTTTCCTTTTACTGCCTCTCTCTTCTCCTGCCCCATAACCCAAAGTATTTTTCTTTCGGATAGATGACAATGTGCAGCCCCATTGTGAAGCATCTGTCTGGGAAATTATGGGAGTTGAACTTCACACATTTTAAAATTGCTGAGGTTGAGAAACACTGGCCAAGAGTGTCAAATCACTCCCAGATATGGTGGCAATCTAGTCCTTACAGACACTAGCTTTTTATTCGGGAACTAGATTCTCTACAATTACTTACTTACTTACGGTAGTTTATTGAAGGCTGGGATGATCTTGTTACCAAAGTTCATGGCAATCAATGCACACACACACACACACACACACACACACACACACACACACACTGAATCTTAATCATCTTTCTAGAAAATACTGCCCAGCAGTACCCTGATATAATGTTTGACCTGCAACCTCCATCCAGATTGACAGTTTTGGAACTTGTGGTCCTAATGTACCTGTAGAGTCTATGATGCTATGCACTGATTTTAAATTAAAAAAACATGGCATATGCTTATGAGAGGTAAGATGATCCAATGGTTAAACTGTTGGACTGGCATGTGGAGACCCAGGTTCTACTCCCCTTCAGCCATGGAAGCTCAGTGAGTGATTTTGGGCTCGTCATCCTTAACCCAACTAGTCTACAGGGTTGTTGCTGTTGGGCAAAATGGGAGGAGAAGAAAGAACTATGAATGCCAACTTGAGCTGCTTAAAAGGTAGGATATACATTGAACAAATAAATGTATTATATTACGACTATGTACATAAGGATGCATGTGAAAATAATATGCAAAATATCTTTATATTTGGGGATATTCCTTGCAGACAAGTGTATTTGAAGCAAAAATGATACATTAAAATGCCTGCACTAGAACAAATGTACAAAATAGCTCTATGTAAGTACAGTTTTATGATTTGTACAGTATGATGTTGTATCTCTTCTAGTCTTTCTTAGATATTATAAATTAATTGTTCTAAAATAATTTTTCTTTCTTATCCTAATTAATCATGATTTTCTTGTTTCATTTCCTGGTCTAAATTAAAAATGATTGATGGATCTATGCAGTTTTGTCCAGAGATTTAAAATAACATTGCATATTGACCAAAATACTATATCAAAATACCATTCCTAGCTATTGCATCAGAAGTGTTCCTAATGCTATAGCAATTAAATCAGATTTACAGGGATGGAAATCTCTTTGTTGTATAATAAATGGAAAAAAATAGAAATATAAAATAAGAATGGGTTTTCTATTGTTATTCTTGTTTATGTTTAACAGTACAAAGTAGCATTTCTATCTACACTACTTCATCTTACTGAAAAAAAAATTCATTCTTTGTTTCAGTTGAATAATTTTACATTCCAGTTTATTAGTTTAATCAACAATCAATCCACTCTTGTGTTCAAGGTTAAAAGTTTCAGTTTTATGAGCCCAGTCATGCTGAGCAGGGTCCAGTTTAAGATCTCAAGAAAAAGAATAAAAGTAATTTGAAATAAAATCCCACATGATAATTCAGAATGTGGCACCCAAAATGAGCAATTAAATTTAATTTCTTATATAAAAGCACTGGGACCAAGAACTGCAAATCATACTTTAGAGCCCTTCCTGATGTATTCGATTATAGTTCCTTCAGCCATATGGTCAATTATGAGAAACAGATGAAGATGGAGATTCTGGGTATTTTAGGGCAAAACAGCTGGAAAAGCTCATTTAGTTCCAAGTTCAGAAAAGATAACCTAATTCCGCTAGTGTACTGAACCAGTCTAGCACTTCCACGTCACAAGCAGTACGTGACAATTCATTTTCCATGGGTACTCAGCCATTCCACTTCATGGCTTGCTATCTAAAAGATTTGTTTAACTTTCAGAGCTAATAAGTCATGGATAGACGGATGGATCCTTGAACAGGGTTTTGTTTAACCTACTGCACTATGTTCGTAAATTCCTAAAGTCAGATACAAGTTGTTTCAACTTTTCTAAATTTAACACCAATCACTGCTCATTGTTTCTACTATCGATGAAGTAGGTCTCCACAGATACAATTAGAGAGTTTAGTACCCCAAATATAGCTGAGGAAGATTGAAGATTGCCCAAATATATAGCAGGGAGAAAGGATAGGGAAAAATATGAAAAACATACTTACCAAAACACATTTTCAAGAGAGTATTTTAATAAAATCACAACAAAACACTTCTGCTGATAAGGGATTTCATGTGGCCATATATGTTACTGGTTGGGGGGGGTGACCATACTCTTTTATCAGTTTGTATGAAATGTTTGTCTACTTCTAGGCTAATTCTGGAAGCTGCTGCTATAGTCATTTAAGTTTAAGTTTAAGTTTATTTGTATTTCTATGCCGCCCAACTCCCAAGGGACTCTGGGCGGCTTACAACAATATAAAAAAACTTGTTAAAATATAAAAAACTATTAAAAAGAGACATAATAAAAACATTTAAAAACAATTAAAAACTCATACACACCGTTTCATGGCCGGATCTCACCAAATTGCAGAAGCGAGATCAACGGCCCCAAGCCTGCCGGAACAGCCAGGTCTTCACCGCTTTCCAGAAGGCCAGCAGGGTGGGGGTAGTCCGGATCTCAGGAGGTAACTGGTTCCAGAGGGCCGGGGCAGCCACAGAGAAGGCCTTTGATACTAATCCTGCCATTCCATTATATACTTTATATTCTCCAATGAGAATGGAGCTCACTTGCTATTGATGCCTTTGACTTCATCTTGTTTCTTCTATGTGGCTATGATCTGCCAGTTGTTTGTATCTTTTAGGACACAGGTTTAATGCTCTGTAAAAGCGGCATGAAACCCATGTTAATGAATAGCCCAAGCTTTAGGCCTATGAACTCTTACTCAGATAGTACGATAGCTAGAAAGCTAGATCTTCATAAATGATTTAGATGAGGGGAACTCACCAAATTTGCAGATGACACCAAGCTGGGGGGAATGGCCAACACTTTAGAAGACAGACACAAGATTCAGAAGGCCTTGAGCATTGGGTCCTATCCAACAAGATAGGACCCAATAGCAGTTCAGTGGTGAGAAATAATGTCCTCCAACTAGGCAGGAAAAATCAAATGCACAAGTGTAAAATATTGTAGGCAGTACCTGGCTCAACAATAGTAACTATGAGAAGGATCAAAGTGTCCTAATGGTCTACCACTTAAGTATGATCCAGCATTGTGCTGCAGCTGCTAAAAATGGAGTCCTATGATGGTCAACAGAGGGATAGTATCAAGATCACAAGAAATAATAGTACTATTCTATACTGTTGTACTGAGGCCACACTTGGAATACTACATCCAATTCTGGTCATCATAATACAAAAAAGATGCTGAGGTCCTAGAAAGAATTCAGAGAAGAGCAACAAAGATGATAAAGGGTCTGGAGGTTAAACAATATGAGGAACAGTTAAGGGAAGTAGGTATGTCTAGCCTATTGAAGAGAAAGATTAGGGGTGACATGATGGCTATCTTCCACTACTTACGGGGCTGTTACAGAGAAGAGGGAGTTGACTTATTCTCCAAAACACCTGAGGGCAGGAGAAGAACTAATGGGTGGAAGACCATTATAGAGAGAGATCCAACTTAGAACTAAAGAGAAATTTCCTGACAGTGAAAACAACTAATCAATGGGCTAGCTTGCCACCAGAAGTTGTGGGTGCTCCGTCACTGGAGATTTTCAAGAAGACATTGGACAAACATTTGTCTGGAATAGTGTAGGGTTTCCTGGTTGAGTAAGGGATTAGACTAGTAGGCCTCTAAGGTCCTTTCCAACTCTGTTATTCTATGTTATAACCTAAATGAGGTATGGTGGCGCAGTGGTTAGAATGCAGTACTGCAGGCTACTTCTGCTGACTGCCGGGCAGTTCGAATCTCACCAGCTCAAGGTTGATTCACCCTTCCATCCTTCCGAGTTCGGTAAAATGAGGACCCAGATTGTTGTGGGCAATAGGCTGACTCTGTAAACCGCTTAGAGAGGGCTGTAAAGCACTGTGAAGCAGTATATAAGTCTAAGTGCTATTGCTAAATAGCCACCTAGCAATAGCACTTGCCTGTTCAGCCATATGTTAGGGAAACTGATTGTTAGTTGTTTTTTCCATAGCTATGGATGCTGAGAAGAACAGGAAAGGCAGCCAGGTATTAGGTTACTCACTGCTTGTAAATCATCTAGCACTGAAACAATAAGACGGGTGTCAAACTCGCGACATGTCATCACGTGACGTATCGCAACTTTTTCCCCTTTGCTAAAATGGGGGTGGGCGTGGCCAGTATGCGTATCCAGCCCACGGGCTGCAAGTTTGACACCCCTGCAATAAGGCAATACCATTGCTGGGTTTGTTATTCTGGAAGAATAGCACTTAGACTTATATACCACTTCATAGTGCTTTACAGCCCTCTCTAAGCGGTTCACAGAGTCAGCATATTGTCCCCAACAATCTGGGTCCTCATTTTACCCACCTCGGAAGGATGGAAGGCTGAGTCAACCTTGAGCAGGTGAGATTTGAACCGCCGAACTGCAGCTAGCAGTCAGCTGAAGTAGCCTGCAGTGCTGCACTCTAACCACTGCGCCACCTCGGCTCTCTATAGGGGCAGTGCAACTATGTCAGTATACTTTTCTGCCAGCTCATAGACTGAAAGAAATAACTCCAACATCACTGTCTTCTTGGTGAAAAAACCAAAGAAATCTGCACAACATAATGATTTGATAATCTTTGTCAAAGCTACCAAACAGTATGATTTTCCTTTGAAAAAACTTTGCGTTGCCTTTCAGCTTCTCCCTGTCACTTGTCAAAACCATGAGGGGTTTCTGAGGAGGCAATGAATTGTTCCAAAAGCCTCTTCTGGCTTCTGGAGGACATAGTGAAGGAGGCATCTGATATGTTCTCTAGCATTGCTCACTAAATCTTGATGAGTAGTGCCAAAGGAGGCAGTGCAGCAGGAACACCAGCAGTGCTCTCCGAAGCTTGACTAATGCAACTAGAGAAGCTACAAGAATCTGCACTAGAGCATTGCAAAATGAAGCAAGAAGGTCTCTTTGCTTCACTCTAAATGGAGAGGGCACCATGGACTTCCATAAGAGCCCCGGTCCCTCTTCCCCCAATGTTCTGAGCATCTTTTTCTCCCTCCTTTCCAGGCTTACCAGTGAATGGAAATCAAGGGGAAATGCCTGAAATTTTCCTTTCCTCTTAGATATCTTTTTTGATGGCCTGTTTCCAGTGAAGATTGTCAGTAGCTTATTCTTGGCCGATTTGATTTTCTTCTCTTGCCAAGGGCTTTCACACTAGAATTCAAGCAGCATTTGAAGATTTTCTGAAGACACTGACATTGAGAACATTTTTAAAGATAGCTAATAGCAGCCATTTTCAAAATAAACAAATAGAACTAATCCATTCATCTTCCTTTTTTAATGTTTTTTTCTCTCCTTTGGATGAAAACTAGAACAGTAGCTAGGCTGAGCTCGCTTTTCTATTTTATTTTTATTTGATCAGTTTTTGCATCCTAATGCTCAAATACTCCATGAACTTTTTCAAAATTCAGAACACATTGGTTTTTTTTAAAATGGTTTATGTCTGAATCAACAGAGAGATTTTAGTGACTCCCTGCTGATACTTTAATAACAGAGGGATCTGAATTTACTCCTCATGAATAAAAGAAGGAAGGAAGGAAGGAAGGAAGGAAGGAAGGAAGGAAGGAAGGAAGGAAGGAAGGAAGGAATGAAGGAAGGAAGGCAGTAAGTTTGTTTCTTCAAAAGGTTATAGATGATGTCAATGGATTGATAGGATATGATGTATGTGCTCTGTATTTACCTGATCTTTTTAAAGGAAATGATATCAGACTCTCTAGCCCTCCCCTTTATTCAAGCCAATAAAAGGATGCTGTAGTCAATTTAACACTAAGGAAGTAAAGGATGTTCCATAAATCATATTTGTTGTAGATGAGTGACTTGAGCCAAGGTGATGTTAAAACTTTTATGCAGTAGATAACTCCTTGATATGAGTCTTCATTTTCTCAACAACAGTGGCTGAGAAATCTGCATCTACAAATATTTTTTTGTGATAGGGCAGTACTGTCTATTTTATAAATTATCAAGAAACAGAACTTTGTTTTGACACCACCATGGCTTCTTTCAGATGCTTATGTCAGATACAGAGAGTCCCAACTTCCATAGCCATGTCATTAAGTCTGAGCAACAAGATAAGGTCAACGCAACTTATCATTAAAAAATGGGTACAGATTTATAAAAATGGTAAGAGCTGAAACAGTTATTGAATCACAGTTGGACCATATTTATTCAATAATGACCCCGTTAAAGCATTTTTCTTCACACAGCTTAGGTTTGGAGGGATTGAGGGAGGGCTTGCTTCACATTTAAGAAAATCTGCTTTTATTCTTGCATCCAAGAATAAACCTGCTTCCCACAGTTCTTTTTTTCAGGCACTTCCAAATAGAACAGGGGCTAGATCAGGGGTATCAAACTCGCAGCCCGTGGGCCAGATGTATCACGTGCTAGCCACGCCCACCCGTTTTAGCAAAGGGGGGGAGTCACGATATGTCACATGACGACAACATGACGCCGCGAGTTTGACACCCCTGGGCTAGATCCTCCCCATTTTAGCTGTATTTAGGTTCTGAGTCACTCTACAACTGCCTTCACTATGGTAGATATGGAATTGTAGGAAAACTAGCTTCTGAAATGCTGTAGGTCTGCAAAGGTTTTAGGTAGTCATTTGTCTTGTTCTATACCACTTTTATTATCTGGAGTGGTGCGGTGGCCTAGAGGTGGAGCTCTCGCCTCACAATCAGGAGGCTGTGAGTTTGATTCTAGGTAGCGGCAGGTATTTCTCTCTCTGGGCACAATGAGAATATATCTGCTGAATAAATCTCCGCATTGGTGTCAGGAAGGGCATCCGGCCAGTAAACACTCTGCTAGCTCCATTCAGTTGCCCAGACTCCGTCCCATAAGGGATTATGGGGTTGTTAAACGAAGATGATGATGATATCATTTTTATTATCTCATTGGTGGGAATTCATATCTTACTTTGCCTTTATTGGTTCGCTCTGTTGTTCCAAGGTCAGCATCGGTTAACTTTCCAGGTTTTTTAGTAACTGGATGTGGAAACAGTGATGAAATGGAAGTGCCTTTCCCCCAAAATTATCCTTATTTCCATTTCTTTGCTAAAACTGCTCCAGAGGTGGGTTCCTCCCGGTTCGGACTGGGTCACCCGAACCGGTAGCAACCCGCTGGTGACGTCACGGTGACGTTATAGATCCAGTTCGGTCGGTGCCGGTCCATGGACGCCGCCATCTTTGGGGGGGGATTTTTTTTAATTTTTCGGCACTGCGCATGCGTGCTTTGCATGCGCGCGGCCACGAGGCGCAGCCACGAGGTGCAGCCACATGGTGCAGGAGGAAGCGAACCAGCAGCGAGGTAAGTTAGAACCCACCCCTGAACTGCTCATTTCCCTTCCAGCTCGTCCAAACAAACCAACTGTCTTCCTCTGCCCTTACATCAATCATCTGTTTCTTCTCCCTATCCTTTTATAACTAGATAGATTTTGCCAGATAGTTTTTTCTTCTTCTTCTACAAACAGACAGATAAATTCAACCACCTCTCTGGAAATGTTAAAGAATACTTCAGTGTACAAAATATTCCCTTGCTCCTCACACACGTGGATTTAGTATCAGTTCCACCAGTGTTATTGAGTTGACTTTCATATAAGGATGAGTGTTATAACCATTAATCTGATTTTAAGCCTCAATGAACTGAAATAAACTACATCTGAGCAGGCATGAATAAGGTTGTAGTAGTATATAGTTCAGTCAGTTCCGTTAGTGTAAATCAGCGTAACAGTGTAAATTAGTGTAAATTCAATTCTCATTATGTTACATGATGTCTCTAATCTAGAACGTCTAACAGAATTGCATCAGTTTTATCAGTCAGGGAAAAATCTGAGTCTAGTTTGAAACTAGCACTAGAATAATGACAAATAAACCACAGGTACTTAGTAACTGATTGTTATCTTCCAATCTAGCATTTTAATCCAGATACCACTTGTGGTAGCTTACTTGACTATAAAATCAAAGATATTTTCTTCTCTATGCATATCATTTATATTTTATTTATTTGTATCCCAAATGTATTATTCTTACAAATAACACAACACAGCAAACATATCCAGCACACTTTCCTCCTCCTATTTTTCCCCATAACAACAACCCTGTGAGGTGAGTCGGACTGAGAAAGAGTGACTTGTTCAAGGTCATCCAGCTGGCCATTCAGGATGTCATCATGTTTTTTAACTTTGTTTAGGGACATAAATAAGTGTACTGTAACTAAAAAAAATGATAAAGCTGATTTTGGTATGTGTACATTGTTTTGAAATTTGGTATACTTCCATTGATTCCATTGTCTCAAAAATATTTAACTAGCTTTAGAATCAATGTAGTCTTAATTAGCTTTAAAAAGAAAAAAGAAAAAGAAAACCACATATCCTACAAAGAAAAGCATCCAACAAAAAATGTCTGTACATTTTTCATGCAAATTTTTTAAATTTGCAAACTGGAAAAATAAAGGGAGATCAAACTTGTCAGATTCCTTGATGTTGGCTCCCTAGAGAAAGGAAATCTTTGAATCCAGGTTTGTCTCTTCTATTTCCTTTCTGTTCACAAACTAATTTGACATTTGATTCACAGATCTAAACTTACACACTAGTTTCATGGATAATAGACTGTCTAAGCTAGAATTAGAGAACTACTGTATACACTTACAATTAGGTTAATTACAGTATGGCTGTTCAACTACTTTAAGAAAGTACTCAAGTATATTGGATATGTCTATATTTTGTCTTAGTTATGACAATATGTCAATCAATCGGATTGCATGATGATATTAGTTTTACAGAACTTCTTAATGTTATCTATTCAATAGAGTTCCATCTATCGTAATTAAAGGAACTTGGATAAATAACTTCCACTTGTTTGATCTCTAGTATCCACAGAGTGCCTTTATATAGATATATAGAGATAGATAGAGATAGATAGATAGAGATAGACAGATAGATAGAGACAGATGATAGATAGATAGATAGATAGATAGATAGATAGATAGATAGATAGATAGATAGATAGATAGAGATAGACAGATAGAGTGGTCCGCCAGCGGCCTGCGGAGCTGGCAGCAGAGTCGGACAGCGAGGAGGCTGGGAGGCTGATGGGCCAGGCCTGGAGTCTGGAGAAGGCTCGGTGCCAGAGGCAGAGATCCAGCCTGGGCCATCTGGGAGGTCGGTGCTGACTCCGGAGCCTCCAGAGGCTGACATCAGTGAGGCAGAGGAACAGGGGAGCCTGTTCCCAATGCGTGCATGCGCAGAGCTGCCAGAAGGCAAGAACAGTTATGGAGGAAAAGGACTACTCGGGAGTAAGGCTTGGAGATGATTGGCCCCTCCCATAGGATATAAAAGTGGAGCAAACGGATGTGCTCGTTGCAGGAAGCAACTTGGTTCAATTCTGGTCGGCAAGGTTTGGCCTTGCAAAGCTACTTGCCAATTAGGTCTTTGGCAGTGTGTCAAGAGAGATAACGGTGGGTGCTTATCAGCCTTCTTCCGAAAGACTGTGGCAGACTTCTGTTGGACTAATTCAAACTGTTTGGGACTTATTACGGCTGTGAATGAAAATAATTCACAGCCGTTGAAATAAAAAGAGGTTTTTTGGGACTACGTTTGTGATTTATGATTTATCAGGAAGCCTAAGTCAGAACATATATGTGCCAAATTTCAAGTTTGTAGGCTTTACGGTTCTGGAGAGTTCGTGATTAATGCGTGAGTGGTTTTTGCTTTTATATAGATAGATATATACACCAACACATACATGTAACCTTTACTATCCCTATTATGTAAACCCATTTAGCTGAACCATTGAGGCAGTCTTTTGTTCTCCAAAGCCTATAATTAGTAACAGAAGTTTACTGGTACACTGAAAGTTTTTAAAGTAATAGTAATACCCTCCTGTAACTTAGAACAAGAGAGGAACA
>QLTV01003977.1:276342-300068 GCA_003457575.1 Thermophis baileyi
AGTCCCACCCCCACCACTCTCTCTCTCTCTCTATCTCCCTCTCCATATCTCTCTCTCTCTCTCTCTCTCTCTCTCTCTCCTGGGGCATCTTCTGCAGGATCCCCTTCAATCCTGGCAGTGCCCTGGGATACCTCATTGAATTCCATTCCATCCTATTCTTATTCCTATTCCCATTCCCATTCCCATTCCATTCTCTCATATTTCCATTCCATTCCATCCTATTCCCATTCCCACCCCATTTTTGGCCTATTCCCCCCCCCCATTTTTGGCCTAGTAGGCTTCAGGGGGAGAAAAAGTTCCAAAGATCAGCTGTGCAACGCTCAATCATGGGAACTTTTTTTTTTACTTTTTTTTAGCATTTTTTTTACTATCGGTTTGGGTGAATCGGCCCGAACTGGTAGCATTTCATCCCTGGGTCAACCCCCTCTTCTCTATAACATCCCCTGAAGTATCATGTCATCCCTAATACTCCCCCCCCCAGAGTTCATTAGACTAGATATATCTAGATCTTGCAACCATTCATCATATGGTTTACCCTCCATCTTTGTTGCTCTTCTCTGCACTCTTTCTAGAGCCCAACATCTTTTTTGTATCATGATGACCAAAACTGGGATGCAATATTCCAAGTCTGCCTTCCAGTTTGCAAACTGGAACCACATCAGCTGTGTAGTTTCCCTGTGCTACAAGAGCTTTGAAATATTTTTCTCAGTGGTTTCCAGACATCCAACTTTGCTCATTGGTCCAGACATCCAGAGCATGTCTAGACCAATCATTTCCTTAATTTTTTTCTTGTTCCTTACATATTGGAAGAAGCTTTTTTGTTATTTTTGGTATTTGTTGCAAGTTTTCATTCAATCCTAGCCTTAGCCTTTCTGACTCCATCCTTCCAAATTTGGGATTTGCTGGTATTATAATGTGACCTTTTTTCATTTTTTATACTTGTCCTTTTTGTCTTTCAATTTATCACAGAGTTCTTTTTGCAACCATGCTAGTTTCATCTGGTGTCTCTTATTTTTCTTTCTCAGTGGTACTGTATTAGATTGGGCTTTTATAATCCAATTTTTCCTAGTTTCCCTAGTTGAGATGTTTTCACCTTTAAGATTTCCATCCATGGAATCCGCTCTAAGTTTGCACCTGACATATAGCTATAATATATCATTTTTTTTCTTTTGCAAGTTTGCAGTCCACAAAGACTCCTAAGAGTCTCCTATCCAGACACTAATTGTATATCTTCCACCGTGTTAATTGACAGTTTCTTCCAACTGTTTGCTGGGCCAATCAAATAAATCATCATAATCAAGGGATAACTAGGACCAAGTGTATCCTGCACACAGATCTGCCAATTGCACAGATGTCACATTTAATGCTTATGACACAAACCTTAATAACTCTCAAAAGAAGCCATCTGTCACGTCCCACTCATTCAAGTGCACAAGTCCACTCGTTCAAGTGAATTATGCCTCAGTTATTTCTTTCCTATTTCCTTCTTTCTGGAAAGCATGTTGATGTTTACAGGAGCATGGGTAAACCAGCCTTGCAGTGACACTTAGAATGCCCCAAATATATAACAGGTAATTGTTTCTCAGTAAACACTTGAACTCTGTATTGGCATACTGTTTAAATCAAGGTACAGGGAAAGCAGAAGGACAGATCCTGGGGCTCCCATCCTAAGTAGACAAGTTGTTCAGATGCTTTGATCCAAGCACAAGCCTATCTTGTTTGCTGAGGAAGGATGCTTTGGGCAAAATTTGATCATAATACTGATTAGCTCTTTTTTCCTAGGCTGAGATGGCAGATTTTTTTAAAAAAATTATTGTTTCAATATGCACTCTATCTTTCCTATGCTCAAGGCAGCCAGCCGATGAAACAAAATGTATAAAAACAGTAAAAACCCAGTTAAAGCAATCCTTAACCCAGCTCAAAGGCTAACTGTGGAGAACTCTTTTGGCTGATTTTCCTAAAGACAGAATGTAAACCTGGCTCATTGCAAAAGTTTAGGAAAAGATATTTCGCTACTTGAAACTAAGACTAATTTCTTAGGGATTTTCATCAAAAGATGAGGTGTCTAAATTATTTGGTATTCCATACACTAAGGGTAAGAAGAAAGGAAGTCTCTATTACCATTTTCTCATTAATTTATAATATTATTGCAAATTAATTCATGGCATAATCAATCCATGCTCACCAGGTCTCCTCTTTTGACTCAACCATCTTTCTCTTTCTTCTCCATGTATACCACACCAAGGGTGTCAAACTCGCATCATGACGTCGTGATGTAATGTATCGCAACTTTTTCCCCCTTCGCTAAACCAGTCATGGGCTGGGCCAGCGTGTGACGCATCTGGCCTGTGGGCCGCGAGTTTGACAGCAATGATCTATGTATCAGAGTGTGGGTGTGGAGTCCCTGGTGCTCTCTGAGCCTGGTGATTTGCTTGTAGACATTTCATTACCTAAATAGGTAACATCATCAGTGTGAGGTTTGGATTTGTTCTCTGTTTATACGCAGTATTTTGCCTTGCCAGTTTGGTGGAAGTATGGTTTTTCTCCTTGGCAATTTCTTGATTAGGGTATTGTAAACCCTACACTTACTTACAATATTACCTAGTTGGGCAATGAAACATCTGCAAGTAAACAACTAAGTTCATAGAGCACCAAAAATTCCACAATTCAACCCCAAGTTACATATATTCTCTTCTATTAAATTTTGGAGGATGAAGGGAAAGTTCCAATCTCCTTGAGATTAAGCTTCATAATAGAATATTTTCAGACTCGGGGCCTGCCGAGCTTAAAGTAAAAGTAAAAGGGAGCATTGTGATCACCAGATCCAATTTCTTGATCAATGCAGGAATTCAAACTAATGATTCCCAAGCATTTCTGCTACATAAAAGGGAATCCATTACTGGGATTCCCTTGGGAAATGTAAACTTTATGAAAAGTACTGGGGAAGTACAGACTATCTACAGAACGGATTGGACAGTTTTACACACCCATTTATTAAATAGATAAATTTTAAAAATCATGCTACATGTCACAAACTACAGCCTGGTACATTTATGTTGTAGGGGACCACTGATACCATGGGGATTGATACATTACTCTCTTTTTTAATTTATGGTAGTTTTTCCTCCCACCCTCAACTAAACACTAACATCTAATATGTCCCCAAAAGGGAAGAGAGTAGTATATTGTATATATAGAATAAGAGAAGACTTGTGCTTCTAAACTACCAATACTTTCCTATGATTCCAAGACTGAAGGCACTCAACTTTATTTTTCAATTATGACACAAGGGAGAGAATAGATACATCATTTTTTAAAAATAATTTTTATTATAATAGTAAAATCCAATACAAGCTACCCATAAAGAAAAAAGGATAGACTACAGAGAAGGAGTAAGTTCTCCAAACTGACATCAGCTTTAGTAATTACTTCTTCCAGTCATTCTTTTACATCTGTGTTGATCTACTGCTTCTTTAAATTATTTTTGAATTCATCTTAAGGCTGGCTGTTATAAATCATAGAGTCTAGATTCAGCTTTGCCCAGCTACTTCCAACTTATTTACAGAACTTCGCTCACTTCAACTTTACTCTGTAAAATCTACCAGCAAATTTCCTCCAAAATACATAGTATTTTCCTGATGGGTGGTCAGGTTCAATACATTCTTATTTTTCCTTCAGCAGAATGCAGGGTATAAATTTTGTTAGATAAAGAAATCTACAGGCACAATCAGATTACACCAGTGGTGGGTTTCAATTTTTTTTTACTATTGGTTCTGTGGGCGTGGCTTGGTGGGTGGGGTGTGGCTTGGTGGGCATGGCAGGGGAAGGATACTGTAAAATCTCCATTCCCTCCCCACTCCAGGGGAAGCTTACTGCAAAATCCCCATTTCCTCCAGATCAGCTGGGACTCCGGAGGCAGAGAATAGATGGGGGCAGGGCCAGTCAGAGGTGGTATTTACCAGTTCTCCGAACTACTCAAAATTTCCGCTACCGGTTCTCCAGAACTGGTCAGAACCTGCTGAAACCCACCTGTGGATTACACTTCCTCGTGTATTCAATCATTTCCCTCATTGGTCATGAGTTATAATTTGTCAGAACTTCCAGAAGAGTTCTGGCTGCTGGACCCTAAGCTTTGGAAAGGGCCCAGGTGGCAATTAGTTTAAGGGGAAAAAATTTCTAGGGACAACATTGAAAAAAGTATTGGAAAAGCAAAAAAAAAAAAGTGTTGGAAGAGATCATTATGAATATACCAGTCATGATGAACAATAAACGAGAAACACAAATATGATCTGTCTAAACCATCTGTTCATTTCATTTGTTTAAAAAGATTGGAAAATTGGAGTATTTCTTGCTCAGCAAGGGAAACAACATCTCCTTATTTGTACTCTTATGGAAGCACAGATAAAGTAGCTCTAAAGAGGGGAAATATTATTTGTTTTCCATATAACAAGCATATGTAGCTTCCTACCCTTGCAATGGATTTGAATTCTTCATTTGCTCCACCTTATTGCTAAATAAAGTAACCCCAGCAAAGGCCATTTGTCTGTGCAATCTGTATAAAGGTATTCCGATTTCTATCTGCAGATGCTTTACAAATGCTAAATGGTCTGCCTGCATTTTGAAATACCCTGTTTTTCCCCAGAATAAGACATCCCCTGATAATAAGCCCAATCGGGCTTTTGAGTGCATGGCAATAAGGCCAAGCGCTTATTTCAGGGTTCAAAAAAAATATAAGACAGGGTCTTATTTTTGGGGAAACACAGGTAGATGTAACCAAATTGGGCTTTTGTTTGTGTGTTTGTTTATTTTCTGCATCTAAGCTATCAATAAATAAATAAAAAAATCTATGGACAGCAATCCATAAACTTTACTGGAGAAACCTTAACTTGACTCTCGTATTTCTCTTCAAGAAGTCAAGCCAGCTGCCTTTGTCCCTGCCAAATGACAAAACTGCACAGCTTTGCAGCTCTTCACTTTGAAAGAGGGAAGCAGAATTGTCTCAAGGTGTAGTAGAGACCATTGGAATAATGCGAAGTACACAATGCCCACTGCGCAATGCCTCACCAAACAATTTGCAGGCATCTTATCAAGCCCAGCTTAACCTGCGTGTTTGCATCTCTGCATGTTTGTTTGTTTGTTTGTTTGTTTGTTTGTTTGTTTGTTTGTTTGGCAGGACCTGTAACTCAAGAATTCTGGATAGTAGACACCATCAAAGAAAAAGAAAGATGTCCTAATGAATATCTAAATCCAAATCAAGGTCAAAATCTTAAAAACAAACAAACAAAAAAACAACCTGTCAGAGATAAAATTTATTTATTTATTTATTTATTTATTATTTACATTTCTATGCAGCCCAACTCCCAAGGGACTCTGGGCGGCTTACAGCAAAAATATAAAAAACATTAAAGAAAAACATTATAAAAACATTTAAAAAAAAACCAATTTAAAAACCCATGCACACCATTCATGGCCGGATCTCGCAGGATTACAACAGCGAGATCAACGGCAAGATCAACGGCTCCAGGCCTGTTGCAAAAGCCAGGTCTTCACTGCTTTCCGGAAGGCCAATAGAGTGGGGGCAGTCCGGATCTCAGGATCCGGTTCCAGAGGGCTGGGGCAGCCACAGAGAAGGCCCTCCCCTGCGGACCCGCCAGCCGGCACTGTTTAGCTGACGGGACCCGGAGGAGACCAACTCTGTGGGATCTTACTGGTCGCTGGGAGCTATGTGGTAGAAGGCGGTCTCGAAGATAGCCTGGCCCTGAGCCATATAGGGCTTTAAAGGTAAAAGATGCAGGATAGGTGCCCACAATGAGCTGGAACACTTCAAAATCATTTCGACGTAAAGCAGCTTTAATTTAGATATAGAATTGCAGCAGGAGGGGGGGATATAATATTGCATTACATATTGCATTACAGTCTGGTTTGGAAGCATTACCACTTCAGACAGGAAGGCAGTGCAGAGAGTGGTGAGGATGGCAAAAAAAAGATCATTGGCAGTTCATTCCCTTCTATCCAGGACATGGCATATAAGGGTTGCTTGCTGCAGGATTGTCTGGGACACTACACATCCTCTTCATGATGTTTTCTGTTTTCTGTTTTCCTTGATACCTTCTGGGAGGCGACTTTGTGGTATCTGAAGCAGAACATCCAGATTCAGTCACAGTTTTGTTCCATACAGCATCAACCTTGTGAACTGTCAAATTTCCTCTTTCTGCCATATATTCAAGATGGACAGTGGTTAACATATGGGTGTAGGTATATACATATGTAAGTATATAGCATGTCTATATGTGTGTGTGTATGTGTACACTTTTGAGAGCAGGCAACAGAATTTCATTTTTAATGTGTGCCAGTGTGCCCACAGTAAAAAAAAATGACAATAAAGATTACCTTATATGCTATGGGGGGCAGGAGCTATTACAAAGAGCTGCTATCTCACCCGCATCATAAGGGACAAGAACTTTCAACAAGTCTTCTCTTGATGACCAAAGTAGACCAGACAAATTCTATTCCAGTACAGCATTCATTCATTCATTCATTCATTCATTCATTCATTCATTCATTCATTCATTCATATATTTATTTATTTGATTTATCTAGATGCCCATCACTTTATGATTGAAGAGTGCTGTTCCATTCAGGGGTGGGTTCTAATTTACCTCGCTGCCGGTTCGCTTCCTCCCGCGCTGCGTGGCTGTGCCTTGTGGGCACGCGCACGCATGCACAGTGCCGAAAAATCCAAAAAAATTCCCTCCCAAAAAAGCCAAAAACAAGATGGCGACGCATGTGCAGTGCCGGAAACTCGGCTTCTGCGCATGCGCAGAAGAAAAAAAAAACAGATTTTTTTTTAAAAAAAATTTAAAAAAAATTCAAAAAGAAAAATTCCAAAAGAATTTGGCCAACTCCAGTAAGTGAGGATAATTCTGGACTTAATGACCTGTTTGCATTTTTGTATTTGGAATCCTGGCCAAAGTGTTCTGTGATTTTCAACAAGAACTATGGTGAAAAACCTGTAACAAACTTACTACTAAGCTGCATTATTAGTGGTAAAGTCTTCTTTGTTTTTGCAAACAGTGTGTGTGTGTGTTGTTTCCTGGGGGCTTGCCGTGCTGGGTCACAACAGGCGGTGAGGATGGTGAAGGAGACTAGAAACCAAATCCTATGCAGAGAAATTGAAAAAAACAAACAAACCTGGGGAATGGTTTGATTTGAGAAGACTGGGAGGAAAAGATGACTTTTTAAATACCTGACAAGCCATGACACTGAAGATAGTCAGCATCAGAGGTGGGTTCCTACCGGTTCTATCTGGTTCTTTAGACCCGTTAGTAACTCGGCGATGATGTCACGGAGCCGGTTCTGTCGGTGTCTCCGTGGGTGCCGCCATCTTGGATATTGCTTCTGCGCATGCACAGAAGCTATTTTTTTATTGCTGTGGGCACGCGCAGGCGTGCACGGGCGCGCACGGGCGCGACCCTGAGCGAACCGGCAGCAAAAGGATCCAGAACCCACCCCTGGTCAGCATCTTTTAGCTATGATGGATTTATGTTACAAGAGAGCAGAGTTTGATGTTAGAAAAATGTAAAAACAGAACCAATTACCTAGAGATTATGCTACCTTTTGTGGATTCATTCACGCAGAGGCTAGGTGACTGTCAGATACTTGAATTTGATTTCTGGACTAAATAGGATGCTGGATCTGATATTCTAAATACTAGGAGTATACAATGCTTTATAAATAATTCAAAAAGGAATTTTGAGGCATGGGAAAGATGAATGTGTTAACATCTTTTTAATGCAGCCGCATCTTTTCCCAAGATCAGGTGGGATTCCAAAACATCAAATCAAATCCAAAGCTTTACACAGCCCTGATAGCTCTGGGTTTCTAAGAGTAATTTTCAGGCAGTTCAGGCTGTGCCAAAAATTTCTTGGACAGGTAGAGTTGCGTAAATGAAATGTATCAAGCCTAGATGAAGTAGTTCTGGTAATTCATATTTCAGAATGGTACACAACACTAGGACTATTCTTATTTGCCTCTGTGTACAGTTTCTCCATACTCGGCTATTAACTCCTAGGCCCAATGAAACCGAAGGTGAAAAATCACAAATACCATTTTCCACAATCCAAGCAGGCTATAACTATTTTTTTAAGCATGAGAGCTACTTTTTGTGTTATTATCCATGTGTCAGGGTGTCACACCATGTTAGCATGGTTTGTGTGAATATGAAGACCACATTGGTGGAAGCTGATTGATTGAACAGTGGAGTGTCAATCAAGTATCCACAAGATCAGGGGTGTCAAACTCAAGGCCTGGGGGCTGGATCCCGCCCATGGGGTGCTTAGATCTGGCCCGTGGGGACACCCTGGAAATAGCGAAGGAGTGACCTGCGATTCCTCTGCCAGCGAAAATGGAGCTCAGGACGGCCACACGCAGCCCTCCCGAGCTCCGTTTTTGGTGGCAGAGGGTTGCAGGAGGCTGTTGCAGCTGAAAATGGAGCTCGCGAGGGCCGTGTGTGGCTCTCCCGACCTCCATTTTCGCTGGCAGAGGGTTGCAGGAGGCTGTCGCAGCTGAAAATGGAGCTTGCGAGGGCCGTGTGTGGCTCTCCCGACCTCCGTTTTCGCTGGCAGAGGGTTGCAGGAGGCCGTCGCAGCCGAAAATGGAGCTCGGGAGCCCGTTTTCGCTGGCAGAGCGCTTGGGCCACCACAGGTGCCCCCGACATGAGTGACATCGATCTGGCCATGCCCACCCTGGCCACGCCCACCCTGGCCCCCAGAGGTCAAACACAACCCTGATGCGGCCCTCAATGAAATCGAGTTTGACACCCCCGCACTAGATCATGAGACTGTGATAATCATGCCCATACACAGCATAGTTGCTCGGGGACAACAGCTTTCATTTTAGGAGATATTTCTGCTTATTCAAAACTCTTTTGGTTAGCTAGTTTCTTTTTTTCCTATATAATTTATTATGACTCTTAAAAATATGAAGAGATTGACTAAGTAGACCGTCCACAATGTCTGAAAAACCAAAATGTTGGTTTGCAATTTTGAAATGTCTGTCGCATTGCCATCACTTTGTGTACTGTTCAAGCAGCCCTCTTGCCTCCAGCTAATCAAAAATTGCTGAACAGTCACTTACAAGGGAAGACAGAAAGGTAGTACTGAAGAAAATAAGTTACGATTATTTTGGTGTGTTTTTTTTAAAGTTAGAGCTAACTTTTAATTGCGATGTTGCTCTACTTGCACAGCATGAAATTCCCGATGACCCTCTAGGGAGGCAAAACATGAACTTTAAAGAAGCACGAGAGGAACTCTGGTGTTGGAGAAGACTCTTGAGAATACTGTGGATGGTTACGAAAACAAGCAGAGAGAGCATCAAAATATCAACGGAGAGTTCTTATTCAAGGCACAAATGACCAGGATCAAAATATCCTATCAGACTCATTATATGGAGACCTAGCTTACTGGAAAATGTTGTAATTCTGGGAAAGGCAGAAGGAAAGAGAAGAGGATAACCAACAGCAAAGTGGGTTGACTTAGTTTCAGTGGCAATAAGTGCACCATTGGGAGATTTCAAAGAACAGGATTGTCGTGGAGAAAAGTTCACCTGGTCCCTTGCAGTCAAAAACAACTCGGTGGCACATCATTAATCAACTTTTTAACATGGCCCCAATTCAATTCTTCTCGTGTGCTACTTCAAAATTTGCAGGCATTCGAAAAATCATATTTCTCTGACTTTTAAGAAAGACTTGACATCTGCCCTGTAAAATAGTCCATTGAATTCCATCCCATTATTGCAAGGTATTTTTTTTTCATATTATCACAAACAGAGCCTGACTAACACAGGGGGCCTTTCCAGAGGGCATTGACCAGAGCATAGCAGCCTTTGTGTCTTCAAAGTATTAAAGTAGCTGCATCCTCCAGAAATCAAGCTTGGCTGCTTCAAAAGCTGTCCTTGGTTGCCTCTGTATCAAATATCCTAATACTTCACCTGCACCAACCTGTTTTCCTTTTTGAATGTTTTGCACAGCCTCGTTCTAGCCAAAGGGGCTATGCTGCCCTTCTCTATATGTGCATAAAAGCATTTGACAAGCTTTGGAGCTTAAAGACATCATTCAACATAATTTTTTATCTTTCCTCTTTCAAGCCAGTCAGCAGTTGTTAAGGCCAAGAATTTATCACTCACTTCACAAGTGTCAGATGGCCTCGATATTGGGAGAAACACTGAGCTCATTTTTAAAGTGTGTTCTAAAATTTCTACAGATTCTGTAGAAGTTTTCAGAATAAGTTTTAGTTTGCAACATGACATTTCTACCTTTAAACCTTCATTTTCCTCTGTGAGATTCTTCTTCGTCCTAGCGTATTCCCACAGGTGCAGGGTCCACTTTTCGGATCATTGAGTGCCACAGTGAGCTGCGTCTCCAGGGCTCAGGCCTGTGGCTTGCATATCTTTGTTGATGGTGTCTTGTCATCTCTGTTTTGGATGCCCGCAAGGTCGCCAGCCATTGACTTCTAGCAGTGGTGGGTTGCTCCCGGTTTGGCATGGTTCGCCGAACCGGTAGCGGTGGTGGCAGGCTCTGCCTACCCTCCCGGGATGCTTCTGTGCATGCGCAGAAGCGTTGTGTGCACACGAGCGTGCACGCGAACCGGTAGCGACGGGATTTAGAACCCACTACTGACTTCTAGTTGGTAGGCAGTCTTGGCCATGGTGGAAGATGCTGCTCTCTGGATATGTCCATACCAGCGGAGTCGGCCTTCTCTCATGTTCTCTATAATTGGTGCCACACCAAAATGTTGTTGAATGATGTCATTTGTGATGTGGTCAAGAAGGGAGATGCCCGATATCCAACGGAGCATTCACATTTCCATGGCATGGAGATAGCTTTCGGTCCCTGTTGTTGCTGCCCAGCATTTAGTGCCATACAGTGCAACAGGGCGGATGGTTGTCTTGTAAATCTTAGATTTAAGATGGGTTGGCATTCGTCTGCCACATAACACACACGTGAGTTCTTGCTAACGCATCCAGGCTACATTCACCCTTACTCGCACCTCACCATTGATGTCACCATTGCATTGGAGATGGGATCCCAGATACCAAAAAATGTCCACCTTCTTTAGGTTTTCTCCATTGATTTGAAGCATGCCAGGGGTGGTAACAGTCTCTAAGTACTCATTTTCCTGTATGAGATGACTGAAAGAAATAAAAATTTATTGCCAATTCAAAGTGTTTTTTCTTTCAAGACTTTACCTCTCTCAAAACCCAGACCAGCTTAAGTAATATTATCATATGCACATGAAATAAGTCCCAGTCTGAGTGATACATCTGTGTGAACATTAATTTTTGCCACCACACATTTCCTGTCTCCTAAGATGAACTCATCTTGACACAATTAGAAAAAGAAAATGATGTATTTTATTCACTATTACTCTTCATCTAAGCCAATAGAACGCAAGTTATGCTCTGAAGTGGACACCAGATTAAATTCTGAAAATTACGTTTGTACTTTACTTATTCCAGCTAAAGGAATAAAAGCCAAATACTGTTAAACTGATAGTTCCTAAACTTTTGACTAATGGCCAATTTACATCATGGGGTGGGGGGGGGGAGAGATTTCTTTCTCAGCTACAAAAAGGTCAATTCACATTTGTCTGCACTTTTCTGAGTCCTTTGGATGTTGATCTGAATCTCTTCCTCTCCCTTGAATATAAATAATCAAGGATATTACACTGTATCCCACATTTTATCTCTTTGGCCCAAGACCAGCCAGACACAAATAGAAGTATTTAATAGGCTTATATTGCACCACAGTGATCTCATCTGAGCAATATACTTCTGACTTCGTTTTATTACTTCATAGTAAAGTGTCCATCAGTATAGGAGCTGAAATGAGAACAAGAACCAGCAAAAACAGGTTTTGTCCTCTTATTCACTTGAAATCCATATTGTATGTATTCATTTTTCTGTAGCAATGAATGGAGAGACATACAAATAAAGACCATCCTTTGCAGATACTTTCCCTATGAATGGAAGAGGTAGAGGACTATGCCCCAGGCCAAATCTGTATCACGTATCTCAGTAATATTTACACCAGGGTCTTCTGAACATGGCAACTTGCTTAAGTGTAGACCACCTTCCAGAATTCTTAAATCAATATTCCAATGTTGGGATTTCTGACTGTTGAAATCCACAGATCTGAAAGATGTCAGCATTGGGAAACATGGACCGGAGTGACTCCTGCAATTTTCAAGCATAAAGCGTTTTTATTATTTGTCACCTGGTTATTTAGCTTCCTTTAAACTTTTGCCTAATTACAATGTTCTTTGCTACTTGGTAGAGAAAAAAGGAGAGAAAGAACAAGGGCCAAGCAAACTGGGAATAGGGTACTCCCATTCTCTTTTGCTTCATTATATGGTATCCAAGAGGTATTACTTGATCAATGTGATCCATTGTCTCTGGCTATGTTACATAGCCAGAAACTGGAAACTTTTGGATGCAAAATGCTTATATGCCACATGCCATGCCAAAGAATACTGTAGGAAGGCCCCCCTCCCTAGATTAAAATATTCTTTATTCTTAATATTAAAAAGAGGCAGGATAGAATATTTCCCCAAAGGAGAAATGGAGAAAAATCTTAAGAAAGGAAAAAAGCAGCCCCAGTTTTCCTTCTACAGGAAAACAGCCTCAAGCAGAAGCATGAAGTCTTTAGTAGATTTTGTATCCATTTAGAAAGATCTAAAGCAAAGAGCAAGCAGAGACTCCAGATAAGCAACACAATTAGGTAAGCCAAAGTTGACAAGATTAGCTTAAACAAACATCTAGGATTTATTTGCCTGTAGAGCCAGCCATGACCCCATAGGAATCTGGCAAACAGCTACCGGTATTAGAATATTAAAGGGCATGTTCTTGCACAGGAACAGGCATCTCAATCATGAGGCCCCAAAGAATGTATAGCCGCCCAGAGTCCTTCGGGAGTTGGGCGGCATATAAATTTTATAAAATAAAATAAATAAATAAAAGCCAACCTATCTCAACCTCGTTTTGTCAGCCACCCCAGAAACATGCTGCTGTCACTGAAGTTTCTGGCTACTAGATAAACAGAGACCTCCTTTCCAAAATGCGGCCTGCCTCCATTTTACTTTCAGCGTCTTTCTCCTGGTTTGGAACTGAACCAGGTTTTTCTTCTAACAATACATATATTCTTTTCTCCTAACTTAAAGGTAATTATTTCTGTAGGTATGCAGGCCATCTCTGAGACTCAGTACTGACATTAAGTTCCATACTGAATTACACATACTTTAGTTTCTATGGGATTTAAGTGCATATAATATACTAAATGGGAAGCCATTAGGCATTAAAAAAAAAAACCCTCTTACACTCTAACATTTCTTAAAAATCTATTCAGGAGCCTTTTCCCAAGACAACAGATAAAATATTATTTTGAACCTTAAATTAAATAAAGCTGATTACAATTTTGATCAGTATTTTATTATTTATTTTATTTTATTATTTAAATTTCTATGCCGCCCAACTCCTGAGGGACTCTGGACGGCTTACAACAGAAATATAAAAAAAAAACATTAAAAAACATTCTAAAAACATTTTAAAAACAATTTAAAAACCCATACACACCATTCATGGCCAGATCTCGCAGGATTACAACAGCGAGATCAACGGCCCCAGGCCTGCCGGAAAAGCCAGGTCTTCACCGCTTTCCGGAAGGCCAATAGGGTGGGGGCAGTCCGGATCTCAGGAGGTAACTGGTTCCAGAGGGGTGGGGCAGCCACAGAGAAGGCCCTCCCCTGCGGGCCTGCCAGCCGGCACTGTTTAGCTGACGGGACCCGGAGACGACCAACTCTGTGGGATCTTACCGGTCGCTGGGAGCTATGTGGTAGAAGGCGGTCTCGAAGATAGCCTGGCCCTGAGCCATATAGGGCTTTTGATAGATAAAGTGGCTTTGCTTTGTAAAATAAATCATTTTACATGTTTTCAATTTCTCTGATTACTAGTGAACCAGAGAGGCCTATAAATCACTAAGAGGCTTTTAATAACAAATAAATGTTTATTTATAGTGTAGCAGTTGTGGCAACTACACAGCTGCCATCAATATTGCATTGGCAACTCAATCTACCATTTTAGATGTTTCTCATTTGCATCATTCACCACTGATACAAAAGGACCACATTAATCAGATGTGCACTATTTACGTCTGCCTGAAGACATGAAAACACCATTGTTATCTCCATTCAACCCCATACTTAAAATCTAGAATTACATTATCTCTAGTTTTTAGCCCAGATTCTACAGTTGATATACACTATGTAGAAATGCAGTATTCATTTGCATGGACAAAAAAACAGGCATTCAGATAAGGTTAAACATTTTGGTCAGTTTTCATGCTGCTTAGGTTTTATCTCTTGTGGAATATGTAAACAGGATGCAATCCACTCCATGAATATATGTTCATAAATCCCATTGGTTTTCTGATTTACTGTATGTAACTACCAGCAAAATGTAGCTATAATTTGAAGGTGTGCAGTTCAGAGTAATTAAACAGAAAGGGGGAACTTAAATTGAAAATATTAATTTGCTACCCCATCCCTTTTATTATTGCCCCTATAAGATGTTGGCATTTTGAGAAATAGACTTTCCCTAAACTCTCAAGAAGATTGTAACTCCAGAAATGGCATTATCTGGTCAACTTCAAAATGGTTTTTTGCTTAAGGCTTAACTCAACTTTCATCATCTTGATAGTTGGCCTTCTACTAGAACTGGGTAGGAAAATGGGGCTCTATTTAATTTGTTGGGAGTTCACAGCAAGTCTCAGTCCCAATAACTAAGAACTCTTCTATCCAATATTGTAGTAGTCCAAACAGAAGATCTGCTTGAGAGATTAGTATTCATCTGGGAAGCTAAACCTCTGCTGTTTAGCGTCTCAGAAGATTTGTGCTTTATTTTAATATTTACAGGAAGCCTTTAACCTGGTTACCAAGGAGATCTGGTGTGCTGGGTCAAGTATCTGACATCTCTTACTTTCCCTAGGAAGAAATTCTTTGGAGCATGGCATAACATCTTGCCATGCTTCTTGCTAAGTGGACATTTAAAAAAAAACATATTTAAATGGACTTGGTCATGTGACTCAGGAGAAATCAAAACCATCACATACTGATGTACTTTAATTTGTATAGGGATCTAAGGAACTCATTCACTTCACCTGCCTTGCCACAACTTGGCATGCAAAGTCTTTACTTTTTGATTCCCACGACATCACCAATATTGTGGACAAATTATCTGTGGCAGCAGAGAGACCCATAAACAAATACTGTACCCCTGATTACCATCTATTAATTTGCTTTTATAAGCTTCTTTGTCAGATTGGGTATAGATCATTGATTGCAATAAATATTGTATATACAGGAAGCCTTTAAGACCATAATATCCTGCAGACAAACTTTTCTATTGCTATTGGTTTCAAGTAACAAGGAAATGCTCAATATCTTTGATGCTTTCCAAAGTCTGAATGAAGGTAAATAAACTGAGATTAAATTTTAAAAAGACTGGAGTATTGTCTGAGGGGGGAGGGTTAGTTCTACTCAAATTTCTTCTAAATGTTTAGTTAGGTCCAGTGGTGAAATCCAATTTTTTTTACTACCGGTTCTGTGGCTTGGTGGGCGTGGCTTGGTGGGCGTGGCTTGGTGGGTGTGGCTTGGTGGGCGTGGCAGGGGAAGGATACTGCAAAGTCTCCATTCCCTCCCCACTCTGGGGCCAGCCAGAGGTGGTATTTGCCGGTTCTCCAAACTACTCAAAATTTTCACTACCGGTTCTCCAGAACCTGTCAGAACCTGCTAAATTTCACCCCTGGTTAGGTCCCATCATGGGAACACAGAAGGATTAACAGATTTACATTCATCTTTCCTATGACATTCAAGTACTTCACCCCGTTGGGGCTGGTTAGCCCTCAGGGTTAAGCAGGACCTGCCTGATTAGGACTTAGATAGGGAATCATCTGGACATTCCAGGTACACTGGCTACATTGAAACATTGAAAGAAAAAACTGGAAGAAGACAATAGCCAATCATTTCTATAAAGTTGCTAAAGGGGTTCAGAAACACCCCCATAAACTCACCAAGAGTCAATTTTTAGTCCAAAGCAGCTGTTCTCAACGTGTGTGTCGCGACCCCTTTGGGGGTCGAACGACCTTTTCACAGGGGTCACCTCGTGCGCTAGCCCACCATCTTGGTGCCACCGTCAGCAGGGGTGAAATTCCTGGTTCGGCCGTGCCTGCGGGTCACCGGACAGCTGGTAGCCCGGACGACGCCATTTGGGTTCTCCTACCCTCTGCGCATGCGCAGAATGCTTTGCGCATGCGCAGAGGGTAAAAGAACCCAAATGGCGGCATCCCGGCGAAGTCTCCCGNGGGCGGGGTCGCGGGGGGGGTTGCGGCATTAGGAAGGTTGAGAACCACTGGTCCAAAGAGTCATTATAGACTCATCTATGTTACCAGAGGTTAACTAGTAAATCCTCCCTGCTAATTATTCAAATTTTTATATGACAAAATAATTTAGTCATATAGCTCATGCAGCTAGTTCAAACTAACTTACCTATTATGATATTAATTGAAATGATTGACAGTTGAACATCCATTCATTTGATTGTCTGTTCATCTACATTCTAAGGTTTTGTGTATTATTGCAATCCTAGAGGCAGGATTTCTTTGCATCGTAAGATAAAGTATAATCTTTGTCATAAACAAGGAGCCCTCACTGATAGTAATTGATGTAGCTCAGCTATTTATACTATGTGGATAAATGTGGATAATAGTGCTGTGTACACATATTTGCTTTCCCTAATCCAACTGAATCAATTTATTTTTCACTCCTCATCATTCATCATCATTTTGCTTGCATTGCCATGTAAAAACCTCAAATTCCATAAGTATCCAATGCAAGGAACTGTACTAGGAACAGAATATTATATGTATAATAGTCAGATATATTTGATTTTGTGGGAAAGTGACAAGAGGAAAATATTGAAATAATATTAGTCTTTTTATATCCTGTGATTCGCTCACATAGTTCGGGGGGGGGGGGAGACAGGACAGCTGCTCTGCTCTAAAAGCAATACTCATTAAAGTTTAGCTTGTTAATAGAAGAATATTCTGGAAATCTGACATGAATAAGCATGCTACCACATAAGCAGAGATCCAACTTCAGGGAGACTTGAAAAGGCTATATGCACATTACTAATATGAGATGGATAGACATTCTCAGCAGTTGGAAGGATCTTCTGATGCACGGTTCATTGTGAAACAGAATTATTTCTGCCTTTCTTGATTCAGGCATAGTTTAACCATTTATTTCCTTAAATGGGTCAAGGCAAACACAGGAAGCACCTAGAACAGTGGTTCTCAACCTTCCTAATGCCGCAACCCTCCCACGACCCCCGCCCTACCGCCGCAACCCCCGTCCCGCCCCCTCCCTGTGCGTGATGAGGTGACAAAGGGGGGGTGGCACCAGGGGTGAAATGCTCCCGGTTCGGCGTGCCTGCGGGTCGCCAGACAGCTGGGAGCGATGGAAGGGGGTTGGCAAGTGACTCATATTCAGGGGTGAAATGCTCCCGGTTCGCTCTTACCTCTCGGTCGCCGTAAAGCCGGTCGCCAAGATAGCGCGAGGTGCCGCCCACCTGCCCGGACACCACCATTTGGGTTCTTTTACCCTCTGCGCATGCGCAAAGCGTTCTGCACATGCGCAGATGGTAAAAGAACCCAAATGGCGGCGGGTGGGCGAAGTCTCCCGCTTCCGTCACTACCGGCTGTCCGGCGACCCGCAGGCACGGCCGAACTGGGAGCATTTCACCCCTGCTGAC
Source organism: Thermophis baileyi (assembly GCA_003457575.1). NCBI lineage: Eukaryota > Metazoa > Chordata > Lepidosauria > Squamata > Dipsadidae > Thermophis > Thermophis baileyi. Next base: position 294,202 of record QLTV01003977.1, read on the forward strand.
GGTGGCAGCAAGATGGCGGGCTAGCGCGCGCGGCGACCCCTGTGAAAGGGTCGTTCGACCCCCAAAGGGGTCACGACCCACAGGTTGAGAACCGCTGACCTAGAAGGTTGCAGACCTTTGTTCCTTAGGGCAGTTCCCAAAATTCTTAGAATTCCCAGGTCTGCCATTCTGAGGTTGGAGACATCTCTGACCCAGAGACGTGCATCTGACGTTGGTTTCTCCTCCCAACCAACTTCCCTAGTTCATGGTTTTCCAGGAATGGAAAAACTCTGCAAGCATGAAGAGAAGACTCAGGAAATACATGGCAACAGTCTTCCAATTCTTGGGGGGGGGGCTTCCATAGGGAAAAGGGTGTCAGTTGATCTCCATAGCAAGACAAGAAGCAATGGGTGGAAAGTCATCAGAGGGAGATCTAACATCTAAGGAAGAATTTCCTTTTAAAAAAGTTTTATTAAAAAGGTATATTACAGCAATACAAATGTAAATATATATATTTTTTTTAAAAAAGAGGGGTGTGGGATGAAACAGAAAAGAAAAAAGGAGAGAAGGGGGGGGGAGTGTTGACTTCCAACTCTTTCCAACACAGTAAAATATTAATGAAGTTATGACCTCATTTTTTTATTTTACCTATAATTATTACAAGCCAGTTCTATAACTACACAATTATTAAATCTTCAAAGTAAATTCTAAATTTCATTTTTTTTCTACTTCAAGCCTAAAAACCAGAAGCAATATCCCAATAGAAACAAGACCAAATAAAATCTTTGTTTAAAACAGTTTACCTCACCAACTTAACCAAATCCATTTTCCCCCTATTATGGGAAGTGATATACATTTCCACTTACACTTATTTATCTTTCTAAACTATCATCACTTATATTAACAAAAATCACTGCACTCTTTTAAATTCTTTAACCTTAAAGGTAAATGTGCTGCCCCACTCTCTCTCTCTCTCTCTCTCTCTCTCTCTCTCTCTCTCACACACACACACACACACACGTAACTGTGTATTAATATTCCCCAGCAATTATCTTCACCAAAGAACCCAGAACTGTCCCAATTAAGTCCAGTCACAAGCATACCAATGTTAGTCCACAGAGCAATGGCCAAAGAGTCCACAAAGCACTTGAAAGTTTCTCAAACAAAATAAATCCACCAGGCAAACTTTTATCCACAACACAAGAGAGCTCACAAATCAAGAAAAGTCCAGAGTTTCCAAGGCATGATTCAAGTCAAGGCACGGTGTCGATCCACAGCAAAGTAGGAATCACAATGACCAGAAAACACACAGCTAAGAAACAAAAATATTGTTCCCAGCAACACCTCCCTCAGTGGTGGGTTGCTGCCAGTTCGGACCGGTTCTCCCGTACCGGTGGCGGAAATTTGCACCCGCTCGCCAAACCAGCAGTGATGGCCGGCAGTCCATGCCCCCAAACCGGTTCTCTGGTTGCCGCGGCCCTGCAAAGAACGCTCTGCGCATGCACAGAGGGTTCTGCACATGCACAGAGGGTCATTTCCACGAAGTGTCGTCGGTGCGCACGTGAGCGAAGCGAGCGCGCACACGCAAAACGCACACTTCCATCACGATGCGAACCATTAGGGAAGGTAAGTGGAACCCACCCCTGGCCTCCCTCCATCTGCTGTGCTAAATAACCAGCTTCCAATGCAGCCTATCAAGACGGGCAAGGCTTTCTCCTCTTGAGTAATCTGGCTGAACTTCTCTGTTCCTGCCTTTTCTCTGCCCTATGTTTGTTTGGATCAGATACAGAAGGCAGTTCCTCCTCCTCCTCACTGACCATCTGCAACTGCATGCTTTCCCCAGCTGGAGTCTCAGTCAAGTCCCTTCCAGATGGCTGCTCAGACCCATCAATTAAGTCAGCTCCTGACCTGCCAAGAAAGGGTTCATCCTCCCCTCCCCCGAGCTGATATATAGAGAGCTATGTATGGAATCATCCGGGGGAGTCATCACAGTAAAAAAGCCGTGATGGTTAGAATGCAGTATTGCAGGCTAATTCTGCCAACTGCCAGTAGTTTGATTCTGAATGGCTCAACGTTGACTCAGCTTTCTATCCTTCTGAACTCAGTAAAATGAGGACCCAGATTGTTGAGGGCAATATGTTAACTCTGTAAACTGCTTAGAGAGGGCTGTAAAGCACTGTGAAGCAGTATATAAGTCTAAGTGTGATTGCTATTGCTAAAACCCTTGTATATTCATTTTAAGACTCTAAACATTTCTTTAAAAAATTAATCTTTATAACTAAAATCAATTAATTCTAATGCATGTATTTTAGGGTCCTTTTAACATACATAAATTCATTTTCAATAATACTTTTCAAACTTTAGGAATTACTCAAGCATTATATATTTTAAAAAATGACAGATTTTCAAATCCACTTTATATGCACAAAACAATGCATTGGAACAATGCATTTATTTTAATTACATATGTCAAATTAGAAAATCCATCCTAACTCAAATTAATTTAGTAAATTTAAGTCACTCCCTCCTGTTTGTCCTTATAAAATAAAATCTTGTTCTTCTCCAGATTGTCTATTAAATAAGTATAAATTTCTCTTTTTCTCAAGACATTCTCCAATATAATTTTTTAAAGCAAATATATCAATATTGTCAATTTCCATTTCAATTTTCAAGTAGAGAGCCAAACTGTTCTCTTGAGAATTGTAAATTTACTTGCAATTCTTCTTTCAGTTGCACTGGGAGATTTGTAATTAAACCATCTTTATATCAGGCACTGTTGATATCATATTTATATTCCAAAATTACAGTTAAGTACTGTAATTTATCAAATACTTATGCAGTAGCCCAGTAGGTTTGATAACTTTCTGCACTTGGTTGAATCTCTGGATTACACAACTTTCTTCCATTTAATTTATTCCTCTTCCCTTCTTTCATGACATAGTTGATCTATAAAGTGAATTGTTTTATCTAAATATCTGTGGAGATTCTCAGTCATCCAAGGTTGTTCCAAAGGTGCTTTCTTTCAAAAGGCAGCTGGACTTTCTTGTTTTGCTTGAAGATGTTTCACTTCTCATCCAAGAAGCTTCCTCAGTTCTGATTGAATGGTGGGGAATGGAAGGATGTATATCCCTTGCAGTCATCTGGTCGTTAGCCTCTTTCTGAGAGTCATTTGGAAGTTTATCTATGCCCTCAGAGGCACCTGAAAATTTCCAGAAAAAAAAAATAGTCATTGCATCTTTTCCCACAAATGCATGGCTGCTGAACTCTTAAGAAAGGGCATGCTCAGTATTTGCTTTCAAGTTCAAATTGCCGTACCATCATTATATAAAGTCCATTTATATAAAATTAACAACAATATGTGATGATTAGATGTTCTCCATTCTAGTTCGGCTGTTTTACATATTTTTTATGTGAGACAATAATTTACTGTATTTCTGAACAATTGCAGAATTAGAGCATCCAGATGCTATTGTAGAGCATCCAGTCATGAGGTACTGCAAAATATTAGCTTTAGGCGCATTGTTTTGCTGATGAACATATTATACATAAAAATTATCTTATGTAGGTTGGCAATATTTTATGTGTGCCCTGGTAATTAACACATAGGGGACGTGGTGGCTCAGTGGCTCAGTGGCTAAGATGCTGAGCTTGTCAATCAGAAAGGTCGGCAGTTCGGCGGGTTAAATCCCTAGCACCGCGTAACGGAGTGAGCTCCCGTTACTTGCCCCAGCTTCTGCCAACCTAGCAGTTCGAAAGCATGTAAAAATGCAAGTAGAAAAATAGGAACCACCTTTGGTGGGAAGGTAACAGCGTTCCGTGCGCCTTTGACGTTTAGTCATGCCGGCCACATGACCACGGAGACGTCTTCAGACAGCGCTGGCTCTTCGGCTTTGAAACGGAGATGAGCACCGCCCCCTAGAGTCGGGAACGACTAGCATGTATGTGCGAGGGGAACCTTTACCTTTACCTTAATTAACACATATTACACAAATAAACAAAAGGAATTGGAAGCCCTAGCATCCTGCCCACTCATCAGATTTTGTAAAAATCAGGAAATTAAAAAGAAAATAAGACAGTAAGAGAAAATGTCTAATAGATTGGTTTAACTTCAGAAACACTATTGACCAAATCATAATTTTAGCCTCTAGAGAGTCATTTGGATGACACATTGCTTCTTCATCTTTTGGTTAAGATCAAGGGTGTGTGTAGAAATATTCTTAAAACCTTCATCCTGGAAACTTTTAAGGACTTATAACATCCAAGAAGTAGTTATTTCACCTTTGAGGACTTTGAAGAAGCAAGATAAAAGGAGTGTTGCTGCTTTTGATCTTTGGTGTTGGATAAAACTCCTGACAAAATCATTGACAAATGGATCATTGAACAAAACAGAATTCTCGTTTGAGGCACCAATGATTAAATCTTCAGATCTGGACACATTATACAAAGGCCTAGGTCTCTGGAGAAGTCTATACTGCTAGAAAAGGTCGAAAGAAGGAGAAGAGGGCAATTGCATCAAGGTGGATCAACTCAATAACAGTGACAATGGGTACATCTCTGGAAGACTTAAAGGAGCAGGTTTGGGACAGGTCATAATGGGGGGGAAAACAATCACTAAGAGTCAATACTGAATTGATAGTTCAAAATCAATCAATCAATCAATCAATCAATCCTCATATCTTTGTCCTAATTCTTCCCACATTTTACAGTTTAATGCTGCACCCAACAATTTCTGCATTAAATCACAGGGGTTCTCTGGTATCTCTACATTCTTTAAAATATTTAAGGAATGGACATTAAAACAAGTTAGAAAATCCTACTATTGGTCTCCTTCAAGTCTTCTTTTTCTGCTCTTTGTGCAAATGGGATTAAGAATATCAGTTTTTTTCAGCTCACTTCTATGCTTGGGAACTCCATGTGGAATAGCAATAACACTTATATACCACTTTGTAGTGCTTTACAGCACTCTCTGAATAGTTTACAACATCAGCACTTTGCCTTCAACAATCTGGGTCCACATTTTACCAACCTTGGAAAGATGCAAGACTGAGTCACCCTTGAGCCAATCAGGATCAAAATTCTGGCAGTGGGCAGAGTTACCTCCAATACTGCATTTTAACCACTGTATCACAAATTCAATGCAAGTCTCCTTAAAATGTGGAATAATTACTATATGTCTATGGAGATTCTCAGTCATCCAGGTCATGGTTTTCCCAAAGGTGCTTTTTTTCAAGAGGCAACTGGACTTTCGGGTTTTTCTTTGAAGAGATGTTTCACTTCTCATCCAAGAAGCTTCTTCGGCTCTGACTGGATGGAAGGGTGTCACTACGTTCATTTTAATTTGTCAGCAGGACTCTTATTCTGAAATGACACTGTATACTGATATGAAGTTCTCATGTGATACCTGTACTGCGCATGTGTTAATCTTTCCTTTGTTCTCTTGGTTCTTCACCATGTAGACACAGACTTAGGTGTTCTTATTTTTGTTATGCAAATATATTACTTTTATTCTTTCCTGGACTCCGGTCTTATTATTGAGAATTGAGAGCAGGGAAACAAGATCATGTCACCTCTAATTATTTTTCTCCGCAACATGGTAGCAGAGGATGGTTATCTTTATTGCTCTAATGTTTCCCCGCTCGTCATTCTCAGATAGCCGGCCAGGTTTGTTAGCCAGATTTATTAGCGACCGAGGAACGCTGATTAATCACTGCAAGAATGACCAAAAGAAAGAAAAAGAAGAAACGTCGTACTGATATCTACACGCCGCCCGAATCTGAGAGTGGATGTCAAGAAGAAGATTTAATAAGGTCAGTGTGTCCAAGCACGAGCACCCACAAGGCTTCTGAGGAATCTGGGGGAGCTGGACAACCTGACACAGAGCTGGATAG
>QLTV01003977.1:314804-326847 GCA_003457575.1 Thermophis baileyi
TCATCTGCATTCTATATAGTATTTCAAAGCAAATCTGGAAACAATCATTTGCAGCAGAGATGGGTTCCTCCCAGTTCAGACTGGTTCGCCTGAACCGGTAGCGACCCGCTGGTGATGTCACGATGATGTCACGGATCCGGTTCAGTCGGTGCTAGTCCATGGACGCCACCATCTTTTTTTGATTTTTTTTTAAAATTATTATTATTATTTTGAATTTTTTTTCTGGGTTTTTTTTCTTCTGCGCATGCGCAGAAGCTGAGTTTCCGGCACTATGCATGCGTTGCCATCTTGTTTTTGGCTTTTTTTTGGGGGGGGGTATTTTTTTTGCACTGTGCATGCGTGCACCCACGAGGCGTGGCCACGCAGCGTGGGAGGAAGCGAACCGGCAGCGAGGTAAGTTAGAACCCACCCCTGATTTGCAGGTGATAGATTCTCCAGAAAAGCTCTGATCACCTTTAAAGCCCTTCATGGTATGGGTCCAGGTTACTTGAGGGATCGCCTCACCCCACTGAGATTGGTCCATACCACTCATGCCGGTAGAGGAGGCATGCTGAGGGTCCAGTTAGCCAGATTATTCCAGCTGGCGGGGTCCAGGAGGAGGGCCTTCTCTGCTGTTGCTCATGCCCTCTGGAACATCTTGCCCCCCCCCGCCCCCGATGTGAGGTTGGCCCCAACCCTCCTATCTTTTCGTAAGGCCTTAAAGATGTGGCTTTGTCAGTCGGCTTGGGGCCCCAGTGCGGGAATGGCGCAATGGAAGAGGTTGATTGAGTAATAACAGAACCCACCTCGTCCCCACCCCGCCCCCAGGTGTCCTCCCCAGATGTCTTTGGTTTTAATGTTTGATTTTAACTTTTTATGATTTAGCTTAGATGTAACTGTAAGCCACCCAGAGTTACCTTATGGTAAGATGGGCGGTGAATAAATTTTATAAATAAATAAAATAATATAATAAAAAAGCTCTGAAATATCTGCAAAAGTACACTGAAGATATAAATGCTTAATATTCTTTGGGAAGTAGGCAGAGGAGGGAGGTACATTGTATTTTGATCACTGGAAATAGAGTAGAAAGAAAATGATTAAGCAGAAGGAACAGATCAGCCGAACTGCAGTGCAAATTCCTTTCAACGTTCCTTTCAATTAAATTTCCAGTTGCAAAACTTCATGTTACTGCATTCTTTAATGGAGTTAGCTTGAGGAAAGTTTGCATTCAGAGAAACAAAGAGACTAAATCTCTAAATAGAGTTATGGTTTAGCATACACCATATTCTTTTTATTCTACAAAGAGTCCCATTTAAAAATAAATAATAATTGCATCATAAGCACCATCAGTGGGTTTAATTACAAATGACCACTCTCTAAAACTGGGCAGAATTGTTAATTAAATTGCATCTTTCAAATGAAAAGCTTGAATAGACCCATCCCTAACTCAGGAGTTGATTCTGATGAATTGTCTATTCTGATGTGAATTATGGAGGGAGATTGGATGAAAGAAGAAGCATTCTTAATATTTTCTCTGCCCTGCTGAACCTAACTGCCAGATACTATTCACTACTAAGGATTATATGGGGGAAAGGAGAGGTGAGAAAATAGCAATACTGATATTGGATGAAACGTGCTTCTATTTGAGGCTTCACCTTTCTTATCTGCCTCCAGACCTTCAGACTGTGTGAGCTAGAAGCCTAAATTATACTTCAACATTATGGAATTAGATTATAGTAAACTGACCATTTTTATGATCAACAATAATAGAAATAGCTCGGTGGAATCTGAATGAGTGATAAAGGTTAGGTTAGGCTGTTCTGTGACAGGGGTACTAGAAAAGAGAAAAGATTCACACACACACACACACACACACACAGAGAGAGAGAGAGAGAGAGAGAGAGAGAGAGAGAGAGACAGAGACAGAGAGACAGAGACACAGAGAGACAGAGAGACAGAGAGACAGAGAGACAGAGAGACAGAGAGACAGAGAGACAGAGAGAGAGAGAATTGTCACTCCTGGATAAGCAAGCAAAGCAAAAGATGGGAAGAATAGCTCCTAGGCAGACCTTCAGACTTCCACCTCTGTATTAATGGCCCGGTTATGCTGAAACAGATGGAAGCAAAGCAGAAGGAGGATGGGAAGGGAACATTTTCTCAAGCTACATCATTGTGCTTTGACATGCTGTATTTTCTAGACCACTGAAATAATGCTGCATCCCTACAATAGACAGGTGGAACTGGGACTTCTAAAAAAATCATTGTCCATCATGCTTCCAAGAGAAAAATCAAACTGAAGAGAGAAAAATCCCGAGAACATTGCATTGAACAATGTGAAAACAACATCCGCAATGATTTAATAAATTGATAGCGCAACATTAAAAAATGCCATCAAATATTGTCAAGTTAAAAGTATTACATCAGCCACATCTTGCATTATTTTGCATGTTTCCAAATGGGTAACCCTCTGTTTCTCTCATGTGCAGAAAGTGAGAAAAAGTGAAGAAGAACCAAATCGTGAATGAAGAAGAAACAAATCTTTTCATTAGCTTGACTAAAATATCAAGAAGATTTGCGCTTCATCAGAGGAAGTTTTGAATGACACCTAATCCAAATGTCTTAATCCAGGAGTGCAATTGGCGTTACTCTTGACTATGGTCAATACTAGCTGAGTCAACTGCCAAATAGCTCCTGAGAATCTATTTAGATTACATTGTGGTAGAAATCTGGCAAATCGATAAACAGCATTCTTCTGATCTGGCTTCTTTTCTCATAAGTACCGTAGTGAACCAGAATTCTTGAATATTTGTGTCAAGCTTGAAGTGCGCTTATGCTGTTGCAACTATTATCACTTCTGAACTTGCCAAAGAACCAGGAGTAGGGAAAGGTGAGATGGAATGCAGGCCCCAGACTTCAAGAAGAAGAGCCGTGAGAATCAAGGATACATTAGCAGGTGCTTGCCAAAATCAGGGACTTCTTCTCATAACAAAATAATGACAATCAATTGGACAATGTGACCTGCACTGATAGGGGGAGGGGAAAATCCATATTGTAACTATGTGGGTTTGCACGGGAATTAGGTAGAGCTGGTTTTGCCTTCATCAGTGCCGAAATGATGTACTCAATAAAGTTTTGCATTCAGACATCTGAGGATTTCAAAAGTGCTTGCTTTGGTTGGGTTCGTCAGTCGGAACGTTGACATTAAACCAGGTCTACCTAATTCCCGCGCAAACCCACATAGTTACAATATGGATGCAATTTGAGGATTTCATTCTGTTGACACTTTTAAGCAAATCTTCCTGATTTATTTTTCCTAGATCCAAATGTAGATTTCAATGAACTTAACCAAGTCAGACTTCCCAAATCAACATACAAGTGTGTCCACAGAGAGGGGAACAAAAAAGTCAAGGGGGAAGCCATAGCAGAGGTGGGTTGCTCCCAGTTTGGACCAGTTCTTTAGAACCGGTAGCGGGAATTTCCCGCCGTTCGCCGAACCGGGAGTGATCGCTGGTTGGCCATGCCCACGAACCGGCTCTCTCGGCGGCACCATAGGCACCGCCATTTTGTTTTTGGCTTCTGTGCATGCGCAGAAGCTGTTTTTTTGCTTCTGCGCATGCGCAGAAGCTGGGTTTTCAGCACTGAGCATGCATGCGCACCCACGCGGCGTGGGTGGAAGCGAACCAGTGGCGAGGTAAGTTAGAACCCACCCTTGAGCCATAGCCTTTCGTCAAAGCTTCCCCTCTTTTTTATGTGCATCACAACATGCATAGAAAGGATGGGTCTTTGATCAAGTGGTGGTGGCTGCCATCTTGACTTTTTCAACACCCTTGCAGATTTTCCACATACATATGAACGTAGCTATTTTTCAAATTGCATATGTTTCGGAGTATGTTATGATTAATTATGAAACAAAAAATATTATTGATCAGTTGATTTGTTGAGCTAAGAGAGTAACTAGCCCAATGTTTCTATGGCTGAGGGTGAATTTCATCCTGGATCCCTCAAATGTCATCCCAACAGCTTAACTGCTATTCTTAATGGGGGGTGAAAACCTTCACATTTTTAATGGAATGCAAATACATGTTATTTCAGGAAACAAAACTGGGTAATGGATAAATTATTATTAATTAGTTGAAAAAAATCCAGAAGCATGTTCCATAAATTTTTCCTAACTTTTTGTGTAGACGAATAAGAATGAAATAGGTGATATAGCATAATAGTTTATTGTAAATGTAGCCATTATATGTGGCAGACATATCTGACATATTAGAACTTTAGCAGGTCTGAAATTTGGAATGTATGATCCTGTGGCTGGGTTTTGGTTGAGAATTGAGGGCATTTTATAATACAGATACTTTCCTCATTATTCTCTTTCCATATTATGCTACAGGCAGTCCTTGACTTACAACCAAAATTGGGACCGGAACCTCTGTTGCTAAGTATGGTAGTAGTTAAATCACACAGTTGTTAAGCAAATGAAGTTTCACACATTGATTTTGCTTGTTTGTAGCCAGCTGAGAACGTCATAAATGATGATCACATAACCTCAGGATGCGGCAACCATCATAAAAATATGCAGGTTGCCAAGTGCCTGAATTTTTATCACGTGGCTGTGAGGGCACATTGACAGTCATAAGTGTGAGAACAATTATAAGACACTTTATTTAGAACTGTCATAACTTCAAACAGATGTTAAACAAATGGTTGTAAATCAAGAACTACCTGTATTCTTATATACTGTAATCTAATACTTTAACTTATTTGGTGATTATTTTTTATTGTTTCTATGTTGTACATTTGGAATTAATTTTTTAAAAAATTAGATTATAATTGTAGGGTATGTTAAACTACCCTAGAAAAACTCTGTTTTTAAGGGAAGTATATAGCAATAACACTTAGACATATATACCGCTTCATAGTGCTTTTACAGCCCTCTCTAAGTGGTTTACAGCGTCAGCACATTGCCCCCAACAATCTGGGTCCTCATTTTACCTCGGAAGGATGGAAGGATGAGTCAACCTTGAGCCGGTGAGATTTGAACTGCTGAATTGCAGTTAGCAGTCACAGCTGAAGTACTTCACTCTAACCACTGCGCCACCTCGGCTCTTAATATAGTTAATATAGTTGTAGGCATTACGTAGATTGTCTTCCAAAAGAAGATTAAAGCTGAACAAATACACTATTACTGTTCTGTCAAAGATTGTGGAATTCCTCAACACACCTGTTCAAATACAGTACATGCGCAGCTATTATATGGATACCAAGAGGTACCCACTGCATGCTTCCCTCCCTGTAGATACAGTTCCATTGAGCACTATCTGCTGAATGAGATTGATCAGCCAACTGTGAATCAATCTGATGGTGGCACTGTCTATCCCATATTGTTCTATCTTACCAAGAAGTAGGTTGTGGTCTACTTTGTCAAATGCCTTTCTGAAATCCAAGTATATTATGTCCACAGCATTTTTGTGGCCCACTAATTTAGTCACTTTATTTTTTTAAAAAGGCAATAAAAGGCAGGATGATCTGTTTTTAACAAATCCATGATGGCTTCTGGTAATCACCTTGTTTGTTTCTAGGTGCTCACAAATCCTCCACTTGATTATTTTCCCAGGATTTTCCCAGGTATTGATGTCAACCTGATTGACCCCTGAATTTCCTGGATCCATTTTTCCCTCTTTTTGTAGATTGGAACCACATCAGCTCTTTTCCAGTCCTCTGGTATTTCATCTGTGCTACATGAGCTTTGAACGATTACATTCAGTGGCTCTGAAATTACCATACATCTGCCAGCTCCTTCAAAACCCTGCATTGTAAACCATCTGGCCCAGGTGGTTTGTCCTCATCCAGGGTGAATAGGTATTCTTTTACTAATTCCTTGCCTATTTTGACTCATATACCTGTTCTATGTCCCTCACTGCTGCTTTTGGGCTGTTTATTCCTTTTGCATAAAAACAGATACAAAGAAGGAATTAAGCTGTTCTTCTTTCTCCCTACTGCCAAAGCCCAGACTTTGTGTTCTTGTATGAGAAATATGGCACTGGAATATTGGCAGAACCTCTTTGTTTTTTTACAAATCACATATGTTTTACTGATTTAAGGGACAATGCTCTGCAAGTTGTATTTTAACTAAATTGTTGCTCTCAAAGGTCCGAGCTCCAGACTAACACCAGTAGACAAAATGCCACATGCTTGAATACAAACTGGGTTTATTCAGCCGGACTCTGGCATGCAATGAGGTCAAGCAGCAGCAAAACAGCAGTTAGCAAAGTCTGGGTTAAGCAAAGTCTGTTGATGCAGAGTCAGTGCTGGGTGCGTCCTTCTCCCAACGCTCTTAAATAGGTGAGCCACACCTTCCCTGTCCGCCGGTCTCGCCTGATGACTGTCATGCCCAGCTGATGATCGGGCCGGAACAGCAGCTCCAGCGTGGGCCACGCCTCCCCGCCTCACAGCTGAGCTCCGCGTCAGCCTGGAACAGCTGCTTGGCACGGTTTCTGCTCGGCCACACCTCTGCGCCTCGCAGCTGATCTCCGGCGCTGCCGCCACAAGGTTGCCGAGCCGAGCTGGGTCTCCTGCGTCCTGCTGCAGCCGTTCTGACACACACACACCATCACCGGTGTGTTTCCCCCCCATCACCCGGGCTCCTGCCCACCCTAGTGTGACAAGCCCTGGGCCTCGCGGCTTGACAGTTGCTTATTTCTATTACTTTTATATTATGAATCGTTTTCTTCTATAAACCACCTTGATAAAAAAAATGTTGTCAAAAAACCCTGTAGAAACATTGTCAGGTGTATTCAGTCACCTTCTCTGTGTGATACTTCTTTGGAATGGAACAAGACCTCTGGGGTCCTCTTTTGAGTGGGGACAAGGCAGGCTTTTAGACTTCAGCAACCATCTTTACTTCTTCCAACCTTGACATCATTCATGACCTAGCAATGCTACAATATTTCTCAGCAGTGGACCGATATCAGTAATCCATGCATATATATGAATCCATTTAGGAGATTACAGCTGTATTGTAATAGATTTAAAACCAATTTAAAACCAATGGAGAGTTAGTTGGAGTAAAGCAAAAGCACTATAACATCTCCATAAACTTAAGGAACTGACACTCAGAGATACTAACAGCACCACATTATGCATTTTTAATCAAATACAATCCCCATGGAGTTCAGTTGGACTTACTCCCAGATAATTGTGTGGGAGATAATTGCAATCCCTCCACATCTAATTACATTCTAAATATCCAACAGGTAAATATCAGAATTAATGTAAACAGCTTTGAGTTATCTTGCATTTTTCAATCCAAATTTGCTCACTGTAGGTGAACATTTATTATTGCCATGAAGATCTAACATGAGACTCACAGCAATCTACAAAAATAATTCTTTTCTCACTTAATCGGTGCATGCCATTAATAGCTTTAAGCCAAGAAACTCTGTACATAAGCATGGAGCCTGTCTGTATATTTTAAAGGTGTCTCCCTAAGAGGCAAAGGAGCTTCATTCAAGGTTATTTCAGTGACAGCTAGATAAAATAAACAAGTCTGAACGTAGTGAAGTGTTGTATTTGCTGCCCAGTAAAATCTTATAGCTTCTAGCTCTTTATACAACTAAGATTTATAGTATCTATTCTCACCATGCAGAGTCCCAAGATAATGTTAATAGATGGCTAGTTTCACAAATAAATCCCTCAGGAAGGCAAGAGAAATATCTATTTCAGATGAATTGTTCAGAACTAAATCCACATCCCAATTGGTACACAGTACTTAGACTTAAAATGCCCAGATTTAAGAATGTGGAGCATTTCTCTTGATTTCTAGCTAAAAGAAACACCAAGAGGAAAAATAGACCCATGGGCTTTTGATGTTTTAGATACCGTGTTTCCCCGAAAATAAGACCCTGTCTTATATTTTTTTTGAACCCTGAAATAAGCCCTTGGCCTTATTGCCATGCACTCAAAAGCCCGATTGGGCTTATTACCAGGAGATGTCTTATTTTGGGGGAAACAGGGTAGTATAGGGCTTTTTTCCCCCATGGCATGACATTGCTTTGTGTAAATCAACACAGCATTTTTTCCCCAGACTTTTTGCAGGTAGGACGCTAGCAAAATGTACAAGAAGGACCGTTAGTTGTACAAGAAGACAAAAATTTGATCTGTGAAAACCATTAGTAACATAACAATAGTTTCTTATGTACTAGCATGGATTTGTTGACTTCTGAAAAACATAGGAAGCTTTTTTTATATACATAGAATAGAATAGAATTCTTTATTGGCCAAGTGTGATTGGACACACAAGGAATTTGTCTCCAGTGCAAAAGCTCTCAGTGTACATACAAGCAACAAGTGATAAATCATGACCATACTCATAAAATACAATCATCATAAATCATACAGTACAAACTCAGTGATAGTTAGTTAGTTAGTTAGTTTACTTTATTGTCATTGCACATGGTACAATGAAATTAAATGCCGTCTTCAGTGTACATTATAACTATAAAAATAAAAACACAAACATACATTCTGTATAATTGAAATTGAAAACCCGATATTGCACTATACAGTAGAATTCAATATAGTTACTGCTCTAGGATAGAAGCTGTTTTTCAGCCTATTTTTCTTGTTTTTATTATCCTGTACCATCTGCCAGATGGTAATAGTTCAAAAAAAGGCTGCCCAGGATGGGATGGATCTTTAAGAATGTTTTGAACTTTCTTAAGGAAGCGGGAGCTATAAAGCTCTTCCAAAGAGGAGAGAGGGTAACCAATGATCCTCTGGGCATTGACACTGGCCCTCTGGAGTGCTGTCCTATCTGCCACTGTGCAATTGACAAACCATACACAGATGCAGTAAGTTAAAATACTCTCTATGGTGCAGTGGTAGAAGGCCACCAGCAGATAGTCATAGGATATGAAATAAGCAAACAACATAAATCATAGGATACTAAATAAAAACAATCAACATAAATCATAAGAGACAAACAACGAAGTTGCCCCAAAGGTGCTTTTTCAAGAGGCAACCGGACTTTCTGGTTTTTCTTTGAAGACATTTTGCTTCTCATCCAAGAAGCTTCTTCAGCTCTGACTGGATGGTGGGGAATGGAAGGATTTATACTCCTTGCAAACAGCTGGCCATTTGCATTCTTTTAGCAAGTATAAATCCTTCCATTCCCCACCATCCAGTCAGAGCTGAAGAAGCTTCTTGGATGAGAAGCGAAACATCTTCAAAGAAAAAAAAGCAGAAAGTCCGGTTACCTCTTGAAAAATAGCAATAGCAATAGCACTTAGATTTATATACCGCTTCATAGTGCTTTACAGCCCTCTCTAAGCGGTTCACAGAGTCAGCATATTGCCCCCAACAATCTGGGTCCTCATTTTACCCACCTCAGAAGGATGGAAGGCTGAGTCAACCTTGAGCCGGTGAGATTTGAACCGCCGAACTGCAGCTAGCAGTCAGCTGAAGTAGCCTGCAGTGCTGCACTCTAACCACTGCGCCACCTCGGCTCTGGGATAACCATGACCTGGATGACTGAGAATCTCCATAAACAAACAACAAAGTTATAGTCACAAGAAGCTAAGGAAATAGGTAATAGGAAAAATGAGAAGGATAGTAATAATACAGTCCCACTAGGTTGTTTGTCATCCGAGGGCATAAGACAGTGTTGTGGGAATTAGTTGTTTAGCAGAGTGATGGTATGGGGGGGGGGACTGTCTTTAAACCAAGTAAGGCCATTGATTTATCTTGATCAGTATGGCTTCAGCCAAGTGTCCCAGGGGTGGGTTCCTCCCGGTTCAGACCGGTTCGCCCGAACCAGTAGCGACACGCTGGTGATGTCACAATGTCGTTACCGATCCGGTTTGGTCGGTGCCGGTCTGTGGGCGCCGCCATCTTTTTTTTGAAATTTTTTTGAATGTTTTTTGAACTTTTTATTGAATTTTTTTTTCTTCTGAGCATGTGCAGAAGCCGAGTTCCGGCACTGTGCATGCGGTCGCCATCTTGTTTTCAGCTTTTGGGGGGGGGATTTTTCGTTACTGCGCATGCGCAGGCGCGCCCACTCGGCACGGGAGGTAGTGAACCAGCAGCGAGGTAAGTTGGAACCCACCCCTGAAGTGTCCCCCAATTTAGTTATCCCAATCTTTCTACCACAGAAATCATCCTCCTTAACTAGCTAGTTGGGATTGATGGGGACTACAGAATGAAACAGATGGGATTACTTTCAAATTTGTGACGTGAGGACCATGAAATTCTGAAGACCCAGAAAATTAATAGCCACTCCTAGAATTTCAAGAATGAAGCATGGAAAAAGAACAAGCCAGTCCCATAATTTCTAGTCCTAGTTATTATGGCTTCATTCTACATTTAATTCATTCTGCATGCCCCAACTGCATCGTTATTATGACTTCTTAAACAGATGGCTCTCGCAAAAGCATCTGTCTTAGTATTTGCTCAAAACAAAGAGATAAAAGAAAAAAGAGGACTAGCCAAATTCCTAGTGGAGATGGATAGTTAATACTAATATTTCAAAGTTCAAAGTTCAGTTTAAACATAACACAATAATGAACTTGTTGTGACCTTAAACTTTTCATAATGATAGTCCTTACTGGAAGTTTTTTTTTTATTATTATTATGCTTCTACTCTTCTGCAGTGAAATTATTTTTAGCAGCTTACAGGTTACATAAACAAAAATTAAAATGTCCATGGAGGTATTAAAACCAATCAAAACATTCCCAAAATATAGCAATAACCATATAAATTGGGGGGAAGAAAATCTGAATGAATTATGTCAATCTACACATAGAAACATAAGGACAAATAATGACAAGAATGAAGAGTGAAACTAAGCTTGTTGAGACCTTGAAACTAGACTGGATGATCATTGCATTGCAACTTCACCTATTCCTCTGCCACCCCCCACCCCCAAAAGTCCACATTGTCCAGATAAGGTTATAGATAGTATACCAGTCTAATCTTGTAAAATGCTCCAGAGCCTTGCTTAGGGCATCAAGAACATTTCCCTTTCAGCTGAATGTTAGCTGATCAATCTAAAAGAGGAGTGGCTATATATCAAACAAAATATTCAATCGAAAAAAATATATGAAGACTCAGAAGGAAGAATATTGATGGTTGAAATAATAATGAACTTTAAAAAAGTGTTGATGGTAGCTATTTATGCTCCAAATGACAATCAAGAAGAATTTTACAGGAAATTACATACAAAAATAATTGAATATGAATATGAAGACATATGTATGTTAGGAGATTTTAATGTGATTGTAGATAAAGATCTGGACTATAGATCAACTAAAATAAATAAGAAACAGAGAAAGATACTCCCAAAGACATTTTTCACAATGATGGATGAATTAACATTACAAGATGCATGGAGACAAAGGAATACGAAAGAAAAACAATATACTTTTTATTCAAATAGACATTTATCATGGTCAAGAATAGATATGACATGGATATCATTAGAATTGTTGTCTAAAATAGAGATGATTGAAATCCAACCAAATTTATGGGCAGACCACAATCCAATAACATGGAAATGGAAAGGCCAAAGGAAAAGATCAAGATGGACATTGAATCAAGGAGTAGCTAATGAGAAAAACTTTCAAATATATATGGAGAAAGAATTAAATTTCTTTTTTAAAGAAAACAAAAAAGAAGATACTTTTTTGCAAAATGTATGGGATACCTGTAAAGCATATACTAGAGGTTTAGTTATGACATACTGTGGAAAACAGAAGATACGAATGAGACAAAAACAAAAAGAGATGGAAGAAGAATATAAAAGATTAGAAAAAGAACTTCAAAAATATCCGCAAAATAAGATACTTAAGAATAAAATGGATTTACAAAAACATAAAATGAATATTATTGAAAATGAAGAAGTGGCACAGAAAATAAAACAGACAAAACAAAACTTTTTTGAAAACGCAAATAAGCCAGGACGGTGGTTGGCTTATAAAATTAAGAAGGAAAGAGAAAAAAAACTAATAAACCAACTGATAGATTCAGAAGGAAACATACATTATCAAAATAACAGAAAAAAGAAAATAG